>PVJC01003859.1:0-67422 GCA_004026665.1 Murina feae | reverse complement strand
CACACACACACACACACACACACAAAAGGCGCCTGGCAGACTGGGGCCATCATAGGACATCCACTGAGGGGTCCCAGACTGTCAGAGGGCACAGGCCGGGCTGAGGGACTCCCTCCACCCCGAGTGCACAAATTTTTGTGCACCGGGCCCCTAGTACTTATATAATATATAATGTTCACTTTAATGATGCACTTTTTGTAAATCATACCTCAATATACCTAGAACAAAATTAAAAATAATTTTCCAATACTGAAAAGGTACAAAAGTAAGTCATTCCAACCTGGCTACTGAGCATCTGTGCTTGTGAGTGATGTCAGCTTTCACATTTCACAGTGTAATTGATACTTAGTGATACAGGAGGTTTTATACCTATTTTATAGAGCTATTTCATCAGAAGTAACCAGCTAGTTGGAATAACTATAAATTTTTTCTATATCAGACTTATTTTTAATAAGAAAAGTAACTTATGCTTGCCCTCACAAATCAAACTAAGATTTGGAAATATATTAAAAAGTTAATAATCTTTAATCAATATTAGAAGTTTGATGCTTACTTACCCACTGTGGCTTATTCTCCACACCTCCAGGTAATGTTTAAAGTTTGACTTGAATGTTTAAAGATTGGGCCTTGACAGAGGGCAGGGGGTGTTGAGGTGAGTTGTCTGTGTTCTAGAAGCTCTGAAGTTTATAATATGGAAGAAGAGTTTCAACAAATTGCTCTTAAATAAAATTTGAATGTGAACTCTTTAATAAAACCCTTCAATTCCTAATAGTTTCTTGGTCCACTTTCCCTGCTATAAACATAAATTGGTACCCTGAAAATTAATATAAGATTTCATTCTGTGAAGCTATTCTGCCTTGAACCCATATGAGCTGAGGAAATGCAATGTATTAAACTTAGAAAACACTTCAAAGGCAAGGAGAAATACTAAGAGGTAATTAGATCCTATCCATAGGGTGATCTGTTTCCTTCACCCTCTACAAGGAAGACAGACTTTTATCAGCTCCTTATTAACACTCCTAAACATGCCTCTGATAACTGCTTCAAAATTGCCATGGCATGCCCATTAGACACGACACTCATCACCCCCATCATGAACCATTTGATAAAGCATAGATGCCTCTCAAATTTGAATTCGTTATTGACCAGGAGATAATGTGTACATCTGAGGAGAAGTATTTCAAAGAACTACATATCTTAAAGAACCATGGGGACATACAACATTTGTTAAGCTGGAAGATGGGGTTGTCACCTGTTACTATAAACAAATGAAAAAGCAAACAGGCATTGCAGGATAGATGATATGATTTATAAGCCAGTTGTAATGTTGACCTTATCTTGACTGTTAGTGTGACAGAGGCTAGGCATTAAATACATGATGAATTTTGTTTTCTTCTTGACAAGAAATGCAACTTGTAAAGTGTATGAACATGACCATATTGTGAAACTCAGCATCTACAGAGTGCCTCTTCAGTTGACAGGTAAAATATAGGTAAGGAGTCAGGCAGGGTTGTCTCTGCAGAGCAAGGGCAGTAAAAAAAATGCTGTAATTTGTAGCCTATACTTTTCAGCTTTATAGTGCCAAATGTTATTTTCTATATATGCCATTTGGTTTCTTCAGTTCCATCCCAATCTGAATTCATAGTAAAACTAGAGAAAATGGGAGCTTCATAATTAACATGATTTAAAGAATTCTAGCATGTTCTAACACCAATAACAGGTATTACTAGATAGTAAGCCCTTATTCCATCCATTGTCTTAAGACCTATTATCCTATATAATAAAAGGGTAATATGCAAATGGATCCTAATAGCAGAGCGACTAGGAATGACTGGTCACTATGGCACACACTGACCACCAGGGAGCAGATGCTCAATGCAGAAGCTGCCCCCTGGTAGTCAGTGTGCTCCCATAGGGGGAGCTCTGCTCAGCCACAAGCCAGGCTGATGGCTACCAGCACAGCGCTGGTGGTGGGAGCCTCTCCTGCCTCCTCAGCAGCGCTAAGGATGTCTGAATGAAGCTTAGGCCTGCTCCCTGCTGGCACGTGGACATCCTCCAAGGGCTCCTGGGCTGCCAGAGGAATGTCTGACTGCCGTCTTAGGCCCAATTCTCTGGGGAGCAGGCCTAAGCCAGCAAATGGACATCCCTTGAGGGGTCCCAGACTGTGAGAGAGCACAGGCAGGGCGGAGGGACCGCTCTGAGTGCACAAATTTTTGTGCACTGGGACTCTTGTATGTGTACTAAATGTGCAAATATATAAAATGCAGTGATTAGTCATTATAGTTACTGAGTATAGAAACCTTAGTATCTGTATCTGTAAATGGCTGTAAACATTTCATCTCCCTCATAGGTTTTATGCTGTTTGAGTAAGATATTAATGATAAACAACACTTACTAAGTGGTTGCTATGTATCATGAATTTTATATGCATTACTTAATGCAATACTTATAACACACGTATATGCACATTTCATTATTACATCCATTTTATAGATGAGGAAACTGAAGCATTGAATGGTTAATTAACTTTGACAAGGTCATGAAGATTATAAGTCAGGTCCACACAGTCTGTATTGAGTCCACATTTCCAACCAGTGCAGCCTGTGATATCCCACCATAGCTTGTTATTAGTCTCCCATTCTTTGGCCTTTTCCTTTTCTAATCCATCCTCCCTACGCCACCAAAATTGCCTTTCTAACATGTAATCTTAACCCATTATTTCTTTATTACTTTCAGTGTGCTTTCACTTAATCCATATGTTCAAATTCATTCTCACATCCAAAAATACCCTTTATCTTCTGACTGAAGTTTTCATTCTACTCACCCAATAAGCTCTCAAACACAGCCTAAACTTTATCATAAAATTCCAACACATTTCCTCTTACCCTTCTACACCGTTCTATATCCAGTGCACACTTCCTGGAACAAACTTCCTACTCTTCACCAGAAAAACAACATCCACTGTTCAAGATCCTGATCAAACTTCTCCAGTGAATCTCGTAATAGTTTTGAGAGAGAGTGGAGCAGCCTCCTTGGGGCTGCTTACTTCTCAGATCAACTTGTTATTGTCACTGCCTATTGCGTCACAATGATAAGTTCCCAGGTCTTTCTCCTTCACTGGACTCAGAGCTCCTCCAAGATGAGAATGGAATTTGATGAAGCCTTGGGTGATAAGTGCCAGCTATTGGGCAAATATTTGGCCCTCGGCAGCATTGATTCAGTATCTACTTGATTTTCACATGAAAATCATTTAAGTCCCATATTAGCAGCCAGTTCAAAAGTTTAACTCAATAAACATTTATGGAACACTGACATCGGTAAGGCACTGCGGTGAGTGTAAGCAGGTGGGAACTATACCAGGCCCTGCCCTTAAAGAGGTGCCAGAGTGGCTCTGGCATTTTCCCAGTTAATTTGACACATTCCACTAACATGGTTATGTGTGAGGTGTTGGGTGAGCACAGAAGAATGACAATTAGTGCTTGGTGAGGACAGAAGGAGAGAGCATGGATATTTAAGGCTATATTCCCCCAAATTTTTATTTAAACCTCCATTACTAATAAAGTGTAATTCTTTCCATTGAGCAGCTGTGTTCACCCACATCTTGATAACTATGACAGTCAGGGAAGCTGTTATTTAGGTAGCTCCATGATGATCTGAGGAATCCAAAGAAATAAAGCTCCTGTAACTAGTCCTGTTGGAATGTTTATTACCTGATAATCCAAAATGGAAAATGGCTAGTTGTTTGCACATATAGTGATTTGGAAAACTCATCAATCAATGCTGTCAACATGCTTAGTTTATCCTTGTAATAAAAAAAGGAAGGAAAAAGGGGAAAAAAGATAAATAAAGCAGACCTCACTGGGCCACCGGTTGATTGGTTATTTCAGAAATATTTGTAGATGACATTTTTGTTTTGAGAGTTTGGGTAAGAGACCTGAACAGCCACAGTATCAGAGTCAATTCTTTATGTGTTCCTTCTCTGTCAATGTTCTAAAAGTCTACATATTTACATGTTCTATTATGGCTTCTGAACCACGAATTTCTTGAAAACAGTTCTCTCTGGTTCTTTTTGTTGTGGTGGTTAATCCTCTCCAGAGGATATTTTTCCCCATTGATTGTTAGAGAGAGTGTAGGGAGGAGAAGACACAAAGAGAGACATCAATGTATGAGAGACACACATCCATTGGTTGTCTCCTGCACTCACCCAGACCAGGGCTGGGGATGGAGTCTGCAAACCTTGACTGGGATCTAACCCTGGACCCGTCAGTCCACAGGGCGATGCTCTATCCACTGAGCCAAACCTGCAGGCTCTCTGGTTCTTTAGGGTATTGCTCTGAGTGCAGAGAACTATATCTTGTACATATTACCCTCATCACAATTACTGAGTGTTGAGTGGAAATAATTATAAATGTAAAAGTTACAATTTCACCTCACAGTTCCTAGATTGCATTAAATAAAAGGAGAATTTACAGGACTAGAATTCTATGGGTCTTGACTGCATTAAAATGTTCACTATAATAGCTCATAAATTAGAGAATTCCTATGTGCCCTTGTTCCCTTGCAGTCTATTTTCAAGACAAAAGCCAGTGTGATCCTCTTAAAACATCCCCAGGTCTTGTCACCTCTCTGCTCAAAATTTTCCAATGGCTTTGCATCTCCGAATAAAATAATGGAATGAGTCCTTCCATTATCTGCTTCTCACCTCTTTGACTTCCTCTTGTGTGACTCTCCCTGAACTCTTTCCACTACAGGCACACTGGGCTCCTTGTGGATTCTTAAACACAACCGCCTTCTCCTGCCTTAATGCTTTTTTACAGGTTTTGCCTTATCTGCCTGGAAAACTTTTCCTCTAGCTACCTGTGTGGCTTACTCCCTCATTTATTTTAGTTATTTACTTAAAATTAATATTTTCATTGAGACCTAATAGCCTTATCTAAATTTGATATATCACAGTTACCACCTTTTCCAAATCTCCCACTTTTGCTTTACTATTTATTTCTCCTTAGTAGCTGCCATTCTCTAACATGTTGTGAATATTTACCTTCTTATCTTACTGATTTCTTGTCTTCCCCCACTAGACTGTGAACTACATGAGGTTTGGGAACTTTTTCTTTGGTTTGCTATAATGTATTGTGTGTCTAGAATAGTGCTTGACCTACTGCAAGTGCCATATATATATATATATATATATATATATATATATATATATATATATATTTTTTTTTTTTTTTTAAAAAGGGCAATATGCAAATTGACCCTAACAGCAGAACCACTGGGAATGACTGGTCACTATAACACACAATGACCACCAGGGGGCAGACGCTCAATGCAGGAACTGCCCCTGGTGGTCAGTGCACTCCCACAGGCGGAATTCTGCTCAGCCACAAGCCAGGCTGATGGCTGCCAGTACAGCGGTGGTGGTGGGAGCCTCTCCTGCCTTCTCAGCAGCACTAAGGTTGTCTGACTGCAGCTTAGGCCTGCTTCCCGCTGGCAAATGGACATCCCTCGAGAGCTCCCGGGTTGCCAGAGGGATGTCTGACTGGCAGCTTAGGCCCGATTGCCCGGGGAGCAGGCTTAAGCCAGTAGGTGGACATTCATGAGGGTTCCCAGACTGCAAGAGGGCACAGGCCAGGCTGAGGGACCCTCCCCCATGCACAAATTTTTGTGCACCGGGCCCCTAGTGTGTGTGTGTGTGTGTGTGTGTGTGTGTATACACACACACACACACACATATATATATATATATATATATATATATATATATATATATATATATATATGAAAGACTGAATGATTTTCAGTAATGATATAAAATATTTTTAAAAATTATTAAAAATTAGGAAGGGTACTAGTTTGCTACTTTAGTGACTTATAGATGCTATTCTTACTTTAACTAGTTGTGCAATCATTATTATAGCTGGTTCACTTGCTATCTTTAACAAAATCACTACCAATGAGAATCAATAAATAATAGTAATCATTAATCTCATCTACTTTATAATTTTCTAGAAGACCCACATCTCTTAGGATGTCTTATTTGCAGAACAAACCCATGAAACTTTATTTTTTGTGTATAAGCTTGAGGAATTATGAAAAAGAAGAAGACAAAGTGTCCAGAGGAACATCCCACCTCAGGCGTGTGTCATCTTAGTGTAGGCTTGCAAAATACTTTATGAATAATTGAGAAAATGTAAATTATCCAATTATCCTGATCTTCTGATAAATATCATTAGAGGAACTTGCACTGCTATCACAATGCCTTAGCAGTACATAACTTACTGCAACCTGGCCCAGAGGGAACAGAGGGGAGAACTCCCCAAATGACTAAACTGACATTTTTCACCAGCAAAGAAGAATGAAAGTTTAAAACCGAAATTCATGCTCTCTTTTGGTAGGAAGGAAAAAATGTATCCCTTACCCACCTGATATTCATATCTGCTCCATGTCCACTATTTTGATTTTGAAACAATTCTATTTAGGAGAAACTATTTTTCCTCATTTACAGTTGGGAAAAAAATAGTGGCCAGAGCTACCTTATCTGAAAATGTTTCCAATATTCTTTTTTAAAAATATATTTTATTGATTTTTTTATGGAGAGGGAAGGAGAGGGATAGAGAGTTAGAAACATCGATGAGAGAGAAACATCGATCAGCCGCCTCCTACACACCTCCCACTGGGGATGTGCCCGCAACCAAGGTACATGCCCTTGACCAGAATCGAACCCGGGACCCTTCAGTCCGCAGGCCAATGCTCTATCCACTGAGCCAAACCGGTCAGGGCCCAATATTCTTTATCACTGCATCATACAGTTTCAAGTTTTGCCAATATGATGCTATTATATATTACATTGTTTTGAGTTCCTATTTTGCTTTCCAAGATTTCTTAGATGTAATGAAATACGAAGCTAAGAAAATAATGCCTTTTGCAAAATTACAACTTTAATCATGGAATTATTTTTTTGTCATGGATTTAATGCTTGTCCCCAAAATAGAGGAATGAATAAATTAAATTAAAACAAATCTTCCAGGATGCAATTTCTGATCCTCATTTCCTTTTGAAATAGGCCACAACGATACAACAATGAAACAAATACAACGATACAAATAATGAAAATGCACAGCTGGGTGAGGGCAAACTGTAGTTACGGTTCCTGAATTCCAAACCCACCTTTGCTGTGTAGTAACTGCGTGAAACCAACCAATTGGATTGCTTTGTCTACCCTTCATTTCTCTTAATCTTTAAAAAGAATATCACTGTAGCACCTACCTCGTATTAGCATTTGAGGATTAAACGTGTTAGCACATGGCAGTTGCATGGAGGAGTGCTCACACCCAGTGAGTGCTTTAAAAGAAAGTCTAGGTTTTAAAGGAGGTACTATTTCAAATTGGCATTTTCTCTCATGTCTGGGAACTAAGGATAGAATTTCATGTTTCAAATGGAGTTCCACAAATGGTTAAGGAAAATTAAGGCGTTTTAAGGTACCCTAATAATTTTAAGT
This sequence comes from Murina feae, assembly GCA_004026665.1. NCBI lineage: Eukaryota > Metazoa > Chordata > Mammalia > Chiroptera > Vespertilionidae > Murina > Murina feae. Next base: position 59,924 of record PVJC01003859.1, on the reverse strand, counting down.
TTTTAATCATGAAGGCTCCAATGAAATAGGGTCTATTACAAGAGAAAATTCACTGAAAGCAGCGGGTGGATAAATTACTGTCAGGTGTGTGCAGGGTAAATTGCATTCTCTGAGCGCAGAAGAGCTGTGAGATGTTTTGGGCAGCCTGATCCTTGAAGCAAATCTGAAACCACAGACCTGGAACGTGGCTCCAGCAGGGAGGGGTTTGTGTCAATCGAGCATTTCAAAAAGAGCAGGCAAGAGCAACCAAGGCTCGAGGGGAGAGATCTGCAAGAATGTTTTACCCTCTGGTTAGTTGACGATAGCATAACGGAGGCGATAAAATATGTTAGCTCAAATTTCCTTAGTCATCCGCTTTCATCCATCTTGACAATGGAGTGGTTTTTGGGTGACCAATCTGATGAGGGATGCGGAAATTGATCCACTAGAAAATAAATCCATTCAGTGACACAGCCTAGGAGAAAGGCATTGACAATCTCAGGCACAAGATTTTATTTATCACTTCTAAAAGAATGCATTGCTTTTGTATGTTGCCATGTATCATTTCTCATCTAATTTTTTTATTAAGAAAAGCATGCTAATTGAGATATTGTTTATCCCAGGAAGAAAGACACTCTGGGAGAAAATGTGAAAAATGTGAAGATGAATTCTACCCTTGTGAGACACCGGCACATAAATTCTATTTGCTAATGTTTATTAGAGCTTATAATGTATTTTATACTATAAAGGGAACCTGGAATATCTGATCTCCTCAAAAATCCTAAGATGTAGGCTATTATGTTGTTGCACAGATGAAGAAACTGAGGCACAGATATTGTAAGTAAATTGCACAAGACCAAAATTAGAGGAGAGTTTTAAAGCTAAGTTTTCTGAATTGTAAGAATATATTAGTATAGTTTTTTTTGTTTTTAAAGAATATATACTCTTAATAGTAATGCTAAGCTATTAGAAAAAAATTTTTTTATGGAGCTGTAAAATTTCCAATTGTATGTTTTCTCATTTTCTGGCAGTGATGTTGACGTTACATAGAAGTTTAAGGATTGTCCGTTTCCATGTAGTTCCTGGGTTTCCTTTCTATGGGCTCCGAAATGGCAAAAGTGTGGTTCCATTTAAAATTAATCAGACCGACCGCCTCACAGTCTTCAACAAGATAATATATGAATTATATACATAGGCTTGTAGGGGCTATTGTACTATCTCATTTTTCAAGAAATATGTGAAAGAAAAGCATCCTTCATCTGAGAGCAATGCAGTTTTTCTTAGATATCTGTGGGTGAAGACCTTTTGGGTTTTTGCAGCAGCAAAATATTCCAACCATCAAATTATTTTCTCAGAGTCCAAGGATTGAAGATTCCTTTCTGTCAAATGACTGGCTGAGAGTAGAGAAGCATATCAATACTACAGGGGTAATTAGCCTTATAAGAGGTGATCTAGTGAGATACCTAAAATGAACTTTCTATTCCACATCCGTTTGTTCCATGAACAGGAGCTTCACAAAGATGCAATCCTGCTCCTTTACAATTATTGAAGGTTTTGAAGAGCAGCACACTGAGCAAGGAGATGATGCCCAGGAGACAGCAGCACTGCTGTCCAAAACACGGGTAAAGGGAAGACAGAACAAAATCTGTGCGATTTCTTTTTAAAAAAACTTGTTTTTTTACTGTCTACATCATTATAGATGTTCCTCCTATCCCCTGCTTTGCCCACATTCACCCAGCCCTCGGCCCCTGCTTCCTCTGGCCTTCACTACACTGTTGTCTGTGTTCATGGGCTATGCATATAGGATTTTTGCTGGTCTCTTCACCTTCTTTCATCTAGTGTCCCTCCCCGGCCCCAAACCCACCACTCCCCTCTAACATCTGTCCCTCTGTTCCTTGGATCCACGCCCCTGGTTCTACTTTGTTCATCTGTTTATTTTGTTCATTAGATTCCACATATAAGTGAGATCAGATGGTATCTGTCTTTCTCCGACTGGATAACTTCACTTGGCTTAATAATTCTAAACCAAAGAACAAGAAAGAATGCTTTTAATGCAAACATAACTGACGATGGCTCAGATGATGGCTTCAATACGGTTTGAGCAAACAGACCTCCAAGTGCGTTTTGTTTTATGTGTGTTTTGGGTATCCATGGGCAATACTGACTATGATGGGCTTTCTTTCATTTATTATTCCCTTTCTCTTTCTGTTCATAACACATTTACAAAATGGAAGCTTTCCTTTTATTCCTCCATGAATGGCTGCATGGAAAGATAGCACCCTCGCCTGGCTGCAGTGGCTCAGTGGTTGAGTACCAACGTATAAACCAGGAGGTTATGGCTTGATTCCCGGTCAGAGCACATGCCTAGGTTGCAGGCTCAATCCCCAGGCAGGTGTGAACAGGTGGCAACTGATCAATGATTTTCTCTCATCATTGATGTTTTTATTTTTCTCTCCCTCTCCCTTCCTCTCTCTACACACACACACACACACACACACACACACACAGCACACTCTGAGAAATAGAATGGTCACATGGTTATCCAGCAGCCACACCTCATTAAAATATCAGCATGAATTAACATGCTCATTTTGTTACAGAGGAAGGCGGTAGACAACCACTTTGCCTCCCCCACCCCCACCACATTGACATCGTTCAAACAAATGTTTGAAATTAGACAAGTATTTTTAATTCTTAGCGGAATATAAAAAATTCACAAATACTGGTCTATGAGCACATGAACATTTCACCACTTCCCAAATATGCCGTGTGAAATGGCTGTCATAAATACAAACGTCCATAGCTGCACACAAGCTGGGGCCAACCACACCAGAGCCGCAAGGCTTCTTGCATTTTATCACTAAAACATGCAATTCCTTCCCCTGAAAAAGCACTGTTAGAGGCATTATAAGGAAATAAGCCGCAGTGTGGTCTGGGCAATTATCACTCTGGAGGGAAACACCACGATGCAATTGAACAGGAATAGCTATTTAGACAACCGGCCTCTATTCGTTCACTAGCAGAACCAAGGGGCCTCACTCATCACCTGGCCTCGATTTTAAGCACGAGGACTACAGCAGTTGGGGACTGAACGGAAAGCCTATTAAGCACAATAAAAAGCTGGCTATACATAGAAGAGCCTACATTAGAGTAACAATTAGAGAGGTTCATGAGGAGATGAGGCATGTGTTAGGTTGCACTTTTGTGTGTAATGCTTTTCTTTTTTTTTTTAAATATTTTATTGATTTTTTTTACAGAGAGGAAGGGAGAGGGATAGAGAGTTAGAAACATCGATCAGCTGCCTCCTACACACCTTCCACTGGGGATGTGCCCGCAACCAAGGTACATGCCCTTGACCGGAATCGAACCCAGGACCCTTCAGTCCACAGGCCGACGCTCTATCCGCTGAGCCAAACCGGTCAGGGCTGTAATGCTTTTCTTGTTAACGCATTCAGTATCCACTTTTCACCTTTTTAATATCAACATGTAAGGTTAAGAATGGAGAAGCAGTGCTTAGCCATAAACTGCATCAAACTGTAGCATCCTTTTAATGATGAAATGATGTCACAGGAAGTCCAAGTCCATCACGCAGGTCTTCTTCATAGTCAAACCACTATTTAGGGATTTAGGGTGGCACCACAGTTATACTCAAAGCCTTTCATTTTTTGAAAGCTCCCATTATTTTGGCTTTTACAATGAAACAAATAAACCCACCACAGAGGAAAGGAAGTACAAATCGATATATACAACACTGTTACACTCTCTAGTTCCTTAAAAATAAAAAAAAGAAAGCAATTCACCATTTCCAAAAAGCAGTCTCTTTATAAAACAAAGTGCAATATTTGGCATATGTTTGTCTCCCAGGGATGCCTTTAAACATCAGCTACATAAAACAGAACAAGAGTGAGAATTGGCTAGATTGTGAAAATTGCTTCAATCAAAAATACAGCCCTTAATAAAATAACAGCTGCACATAAAAACAAATGTTAAAGAAGAGATGATATAGAAAGACATTTTTGGAGTCGCAGAGTGAGTTAACAAATACTAGCAGAAAACAGGCAAGCTATTGCATTCTTTCCAATAGCATCTACAGTTCATCATGCAAATTGTATAAATGGTATTAGGTAGTAAAGAAAGCTCACTTCTGACTTGCAGAGTAAATAATAGTAATGATTCAAACACACACACATATGTGCCCAGGTGTGCACATGTGAGCATGTACACATACACACACACACACCCATCCCTCACCATAAGAAGGGTACTATTGGATTAAGGAGGAGTTGAAACAGCCTCCAAATTAACAAACTACCCTAGCTGTGCCTTGTATATATTTAATATGTAATAATTGTTAAAAAATGGAATTACTAGATTTAATTCATTTACTCAGGTAAAGCCACCTATAATTAAACATATTAAAATATAGTCTCCAATTTGCCATTCAGAAATACTTCGCATGTACTCAGTGAAAAGAGGGTAACTACCTTACATAACTATGTATATTCTGCCTCTTTTATGGTTCTTAATTATAATTACACAGAGCAGGCCATATAAAAATTACTCAGAAAAATAAATAGGGGGAAAAAACTAAAGCTTTAATTTTAAACTCAACATCTTCACTCAAGAGAGAATCATTGATCAGCTGCCTCCTGCATACCCCACACTGGGGATCAAGCCCACAACCCGTACATGTGCCCTGACTGGGAATTGAACATTGACCTCCTGGTTCATAGGTCAATGCTCCCACTGAGTCATGCTGATTGAGATAGCCCTCCATGTACTGCAAGTTGTTTTCTTTATCAGTATTATAACTTGCTTCCATTGATATGAAGTATTACCAATATCTAAACCTTGCAAAACCATTATTAATAGCAAAGTAAGGCTGTTTTTATTTATTTTTATTTTTTATATATTTTATTGATTTTTTTACAGAGAGGAAGGGAGAGAGATAGAAAGTCAGAAACATCGATGAGAAAGAGACATCAATCAGCTGCCTCCTGCACACCCCCAACTGGGGATGTGCCCGCAACCAGGGTACATGCCCTTGACCGGAATCGAACCTGGGACCCTTGAGTCCACAGGCCAACACTCTATCCACGGAGCCAAACTGGTCAGGGTGAGTAAGGCTGTTTTTAATAGGCCTAACATTCTGATACATATGATATATACCAATCATACACACACACACACACACACACACACACACACACTTTGCCTTTTTAAGCTGATAGATTTTTTTTGGAGCTGTGACATATTTTCCATAGATTAAGTATAAAACCCAGCCAGAAATGTGTTATTCAGAAGGAATACACCAGTGTGCTTTTTCAACAAAGGTGAGGAGACGTGAACACATGATTACGACCTTCAAGATTTGTAAGGCTCCTGTAAGGTAAAGTACAAATTTATTTTTAAAATGGTGTTTAGATTGAAAAAAAGTGTCCTAAGAGTATAACAAAATGCACTCTACTCTTTAGGCCTTGGATAGAATGGAGAGAACAGATGGAAAATTCCATTGTGTGCTCTCCTTGCCACCTGTCACCAGCTGAATGCTAGCCAGTATTACAGCTCTACCTTATTAAGTCTCATGATAGAAAAATGGCACTGCTGGGGAACCACTATTCTTGAAGTTAATGATACTTAAAGCTTATAATAAGTATAAAAATATAAATTGCACTTGTAATGAGAACTTGGCAATCCAGCATTCTTCATTTACTCAATACAATATAAAACATTTATAATTTTTTGTTAGTTATCGAATATGATTTGTAATTTATAGTGGCCACTCAGCTACATGTACAGTTAGTAAAGCTTACAAAGCCACACTCCATATGAGTTTATTACCTCTAGCAGGTAGCACTGATGGCAAGTGAAAGAAAATGTGTAACGAAATGGAACAGGATGTGAATGGTGAACATATTATTGGTACATACAGAAACAAGCCATACAGCCATATTGTACAGTGGCTATAAGAGTCATGACGAACAATTGAAAGAAATGACTCTACTCTTAGAAAGTCTAGTGCCCACCTTTCTAAGGAGTATATAAGATTCACAGTAGAATTTAGTACTTGATAATATAACTCTACTTTGAGCTTTCTAGTTGTTTTACTTAGTATTCTTTTTTACCTTCTAGACCTCCTAGTTATTTATTTTATTTGTTAATCCTCAACCAATGATATTTTTCCATTGACTTTTAGTGAGAGTAGAAGAGAGTGGAAAGACAGAGAGAAACATTGAGTGGGAGGAAAAAAACATTGATTGGTTGCCTCCTAAACGATCCCTAATCAGGACCCAGGCCAGGGAGAAGTCTGCAGCCAAGGTACATGATCTTAACTGGAATCAAATCTAGGATCCATTGGTCTGCAGGCTGAGCATCTATTCATTGAACCAAACTGGCTAGGGCCAGATCTCCTGGTTATTAAAGGAATATTAATTTTAAGGGCATGGCTAGCATTGTGCTAAATCCAAATAGATGATTAATAAAATTATGTTGAAGTAAATTTTTATCTAACTAAAAAAGGACTGTAACTGGAATAGCAGTTTAGTAAAGATTTACATAAAGGGAAGAAGAACTAAGATTTGGTAACTACCTATATCACTGAAGCATCAGATTCAATGATGCTTTAAAGTTAGAAATGATTAGACAAATCTCATTCTGAAAAGTCAGTATGCAAAGACTCCTGAGATGAAAATACCAGACAAGAGTAAGAGCTGGAGAAAGGGAGCAAATTACTTGATGGAAGTTCAGGGTACATACAGACATGATCTAAAGTCCAGGATAATGAAGAAGACAATGATTTCTAAAGCCTAAGGTATAGAGGAAAAGGTACATTATAGGAAGAACTGACAGTCCAAGGCTAATTTGTATTGATTAATCATACCCGAAAGATTTGGGGATGTTCATATAGTATAGTGAGAAAGCATATAAATAGGTTTTACATCTCATTTAGTTTATTTCAGAATTTTTGAAAATCCCTATATTCTCCCTGAGCATTTACATTAGACATCACATAAAAATAACAAGGTAATACATGATAAAGGTCTTAGGGAAATAGAGAATTAAATCTACACAGTCAAAATATGGCATATCTTAAATTTGAAGACAGTAAAGATGACTTGTTTGGACCTATTTTCACTCTGTCTTTTTTATATGGAAGTGTGAACTCTGAGAAAAGAGTGACAAAGAACAGCAAACAAGCATATCCCTAGTTCTGTTCCAAAGTCTTGGAATGAGAAGATGGGTCATAGGCAAGATTTTACTCATCTTTCCTTGGCAGTGTCACAGTCGCCATCAGGACTCACTGTAGGAAACAAAATAGCAGAACTGAGACACCTGGATATACAGGTGGGAGAGAGCAAAATCCATCATCTTGTCAAGGAGGCAACAGATCCAGCCAATTATGCTTCAATGCTAGGGAAGAAAATGTCGTGATGGGACATAGCCATGGTTTGTGAAGAGTTCTCAGAATTAAAATGTGGATATGAAAAGAATGTATTCTGTTTTCTCCTAAGAAGGCATCTTTGTCCTCTTAGATTAGCTTTAGAAGGATCATTTACAAGGCCAATACTACAGTCTAAGAGGCAAAGTGCAATAAATATTTTGAAGACATGTGCTAACCCTATAGGAGGTCATAAGTCTTCCAACCATTAAGACCAAATAGCTCTTTCTCAGTTCCAGACTGGCTTCCGAGGTACCCCTGAAATTCTACTTCTTTCCTTTCCTATTTGAAGCTATCACCCAGTCTATTTTTTGTGTGTTTTCCTACTGTAAACAATCAGTATAGGACTATAACCTTCCCATTTCTACCAAATAAGATAAACTGTCATAATATAGTTACAAGGTGGGAGCGGTGTGTATGGATTCTTAATTTGTGCAATAAAGACACTGAGGGAAGTACAGTATGAGCAATAGAACATACTGACAGACCGTAGTTCTAATCTCAAAACAAAAATGTCCCCCTTAAAAGTCATGAATGAATGCAATTAGAAGCAGTGATAATTAGAAAATATTTTCTATAAGTAAATTTCAGAGAAAAAACAGACAGATATTTAGCCAGGAAAGGAAGAAATACAGACTTGCAAATATTTAGACTTAGAGAGCTATCTATGTAAGGAGAAGCATAAACCTGGATTAAGGATCAGTGTCTCTTCCGTGTAGTTTTTTTTATTCTATCCAGTTTCCAAGAATGTACTCAGTTCTCATTGCCAAATGGCTTATACTTTCCACTGGGTTTATATATTTTTTCTTTACTTCAATTATTCTGTTTACTTGTAGTTCTGTCTTTCTTAGCACTAAGGCTTGTCATGATTTTTTTGTGACTAATGGTCTATCATAGTTCTTCTCTATATATTTCCTTTCAAACATCAGTACTCACTAATCACCATTTCATTCCCTTGGCATTTTCTAGTTCACTCAACAAATCTTTTCAGACCAGGCCATTTTATAGTTTATTGAACAACCTATGTATGAAATACCCTTGAGCTATCTGTCCAGTGAAGTCTAGTCAGTTATACTCAGAGGAAGAGTTGGGTTGCTAGCCTGCTTGAAGAGGCTGAAAAATTGGATGACCCCATGGTTGGCATGTCTAATACTAAGTTGAGAAATGAGGCAGGGAAGGGAATCACACATTTGAATGCTGATAGGTTTACAGAAGGTTAGAAGCTCTTGTCTAAATCATATATACCTAAAAATGGAGTTGGGGAGTTTTGGTATCAAAATGTTAATTTGTAGCCCTGACTGGTTTCGCTCAGTGGACAGAGCATCGGCTTGCAGACTCGAGGGTCCCAGGTTTGATTCCGGTGAAGGGCATGTACCTTGGTTGCGGGCACATCCCCCGGCGGGGGGGTATACAAGAGGCAGCTGATCAATGTTTCTCTCTCATTGATGCTTCTCTCTATCCTTCTCCCTTCCTCTCTGTAAAAAATCAATAAAATATTTTTTAAATGTTATATTGTAACTACTTATGGAGGTTAATCAGGGAAGGCAAAAATGGTAGGTCTTAAGAAATGAATATGTCTTTTATTTATGCATTTTTAAATATTCTTTCTATATACATGTTTATTTATGTGCATGTGTCTTTGAAAATACTTGGAAATAATGTGAACATAATATACTATTAGAAAACACATGATATGATTTTATACATTATGAGACAACTTCTTTATGACATATTTTTAAAGTCCCAGACTTGAAATTGTCCTACAGGTAGTCCCTATACTATGAAGACTAGGTAAAGTGAAATTTCTATTTGTTTGGTCTTACCTGATACTGCCACAGTCATAGAAATCCATCTTCATTCAACAGTAATTAACTTGTGTCATGTTTGCATTCCCCCATTTCTTCTACTTTTTAGTCAAAAGATTCCCATCTTTAAGTACTCTCATCTGAGTGAGGCTAGTATGGAAAATAGTTTGAAATGTTCTGGACACCTCCTTATGATTACATATCTTCTCCCAACTTTGTGCCCAACATCACTTAAGAAACACACCTTCAATTCTGCTCTGTTTATATTATCATTTCTCCACTTTTAATATCGCCTCTAACCACTCTGCATACCTGCCTCATCACCCCTAACCTTACTCGCCTGCCTGCCGGATCACCCTTAATCACTCTACATGCTTGCCTCATCACCCCTAACTACTCTGCCTGCCTGCCTGATTGCCCCTAATCACTCTGCCTGCCTGCCTGCTTGCCCCTAACCACTCATCTGCCTGCCTGATCACCACTAACCACTCTTTCTGCCTGCCTGATCGCCCTTAACCACTCGCCTGCCTGCCTGATCGCCTCTAATCACTCAGCTGCCTGCCTGATCACCACTAACCACTCTCCTGCCTGTCTGATCACCTCTAACCACTCGGCTGCCTTCTCTGCTTGCCCCTAACCACTCATCTGCCTGCCATCTTGCCCCTAACCACTCTTTCTGCCTGCCTGATTGCCCCTAACCACTCGCCCACCTGTCTGATTGCCCCTAACCACCTCGGCCTCAGCCCCCACAGCCCTGGCTTCTTCTGGAAGGATGTCCGGAATGACATCTAGAAGATCGTGCAGTTGTCTGGTCTAATTAGCATATTATACTTTATTATTATAGATAGCAGCCTATAAGGACTAGAGTACAGATTGAAGCCAATGGGAGCCACTACCATGATTAGTCTCATATACTTCTTAGGTCTATTTATTTGTCTCCCACCACCACAGGATTACTTGTGTTCCATGTTGGCCCAGAAAGCCCCCCTTCCTTCAACTCTGAGCATTACCTTCCATGATCTGAGAAGTCACCATTGAGCCTGAGTTGGCCACTACAAGGATGACTGGGGAAGGTACATGGGATACAAGTCACTAACAAAAAGCAGGTATAAATAAAGTTTGTGACACCTTTGGAAAACTGTGTGGAGTGTGACACTTTAAGAATGGTGTCTAAGCCTAAATTTATAACATTAATATTAATACCACTCCTTTAATGTTAGGGTGTTAAGATCTGCAAATATTCTAAATGTTTTACAATAAAAAACAGATTAAAAGATTAAACAGTCACAAAGCTTACAGAAACACACAGGCACTGAAATCCTTAGAGAAATGCATGTAAATGTAAATGCCAGCTTCAATATTAGACGATTTTGCAAACCAGCAAAGTTATAACTCCCCTTTCTTTTAAGTAAAATGCATGAAACATCTCACAGAAAAAGGCTCAGCTACACAGGAACTAAAATGCAGGGAAAGTCAGTCTGTAATCAACATAAAAAGGATCCAAATAGAAATGTGTAATCAAGTCCCTCTAAGTGCCATAAACACACTCAATAAGAATGTCTGCTTCAGGCCATCATATTTAGAATATTATTAGACGGTGTTTTTTGGCCTTTGGAAGAGTAGCAATAGTAGCAATGGTGAATTTTCCAAACTTGAAGAGCCATCTCTCTCAAAGAGCCCATACAAGAATGAAAATGTGTGATTTCAGCAACTTCACCTGTGAAATGGAGGTTATAAATACTCTATTTCTATTTCCTACAGGGTCATTGGGAGAACTCAGAGTTATTTGTACAGTGCTTCTTACAAAAAGACACTTGTGTGTAAGAGCTAAATCCATCATAAGGAATAACACGATAAATAAAATGGAAATGCCTCCCCAAATACCTCCTAACACCTTACTTGGCAGATTTAGTAGCATTACTGAAAATAATTCTTATTTGTTAAAAGCAGACACCACACATTCTCTTGGTCAACAAAGTAAAGAGTTTGTCCCTGTGTCTGAACAAAGTCTTGATTCTGACACTATATGTCAAATAAGGAGATGAAGGAAAACCTCGTCAAAAAATAATAAAATAAAAATGTTTTAAAACACTTTTGCAGAAAAGAGACTACATTTAAAGAAACTTCACTTCTTGGAAATGTGTATATTATATAAACTGTTATGAGCAACAACAAAAAATTCTGATCATAAAGGATGTAAAATTCACCTGACTTACTATTCAAAGTAATTGGGTTCTTTTACAAACTTTCAATATATTCAACAGTTCCCAGAAGACTGTAAACTGTCAAACTCATGTAAAAATAACTTTTAAAAAAACCTCACAAAATATTCACTCACCTGGTAGCTTACATAAAAATATTATTTATTCCCAAGCTTTTCATAACTTTATTTCATTCCTACTGGAATCAACAATATCCATTCTATCCTCTTATACCTGACTTACTCTTTGATGCCTTCAGTTTCTGTAGTTCTGCTTTCCAAGTCACCCAACATTTTACAGTAAACAGAAGGTACAGAATATTACCGATGTTTCCCCATCTGTTTCCTTCATAAATGGCATCTGCTAGAATGACCAGTGTATAAACAGCAAGACAGAATCACTCATCATACCATATACCTCACGCCACCAGAGAACAGAGCTTTGTTTTGATAGGAATTTTCTAGACGAAGTGACAAAACTCTTCCTGTGTCTCAGAGGTATTTGCACATCTGGACAAGAAATTCTTTAATCAAAATGGGAAAATTTTCTACAAAATAGTAGATACTTATATTGTATAGATATATGATACATATTTTAAAGTAACTAATAAAATGAGATTATCTTAAATTTTATATATTTATATGCATATTTTACATATTCAATTTTATTTCAAAACATTACTATGATGCATGACATATTAGATGCTTTGTATGTCATGAAGGTTCCAAATTAGAATTTATAAAGAGAAGTAATTTGCTTTCAGACTCTTAAGCCTAGATGAAAATTAAAAATAATTCCAAAATATTTTCTGAGTGGCAGGGATATCTTAGAGAGATGAAAATTAACTTTAAAATGGATTATTTTAGAAAATGGAGGTAGATGGTAATAATCAAGTAGGATAGAGTTTAGATAATCAGGAAGAATAGTTTAATATGAAACTATTGCACTGATATTATAACAGGTAAATATAAGATACAGTATTAATTTTGCTACCACTTTAGACCACCGTTAATAAGACACAGTACCATTAAAGTAAATTCTTCTATTCTGCCTTGGGAAAGCATGATTTCCTAAAAATAAATTAGAAGTATTTAAATTATAAATTCAATTAAGAGAAAACTGATCAAAACAAAGATTTGGAAATATTTTAGTTAAATTCCTTATAATTCATCTCCACTTTTTATGAATATACATCCCTTCACATAAATCAATCCATATCGAATGCCTAATAAACTTATATAGAATGAAAGATTGGATGAATAATTAGATAGCTGTAGCTTATTAACATACAGGGTTGTTTTTATTTTCTTAATTCAAGGTCCACTATACTACTTGATGGTGATATTTAACTGAATATAATAAGACAATTAGCTTGTACTCCCAAGAAAACCTTTATTCCTATCCAAGGAATGGCAGCATCCTAAAATACTATACCCCCTCCTCACAAACACTAAAAGGAATTGTACGAACCCAAACATTGAGAAAAGTTTCAAGGCTTATAGAGATTTCAGAAAGATGGGAGAGAGACCATCTTTAATGCCAATGTCCATGTCTTTGGGAAACAATTTCTATCTAATGTGAAAAGATCCCGATTCCTAAAACATTTGGATAGAAAAGCAATTCAAAATAATTTTCTAGATATGCTTATTCTTGGCCAAAAGGGAGGAATTTGAAATTCCTATGCTGGTCATCAATTAGAATTGCAATGTGGTTTTTTTTCCCTCCAGAAAAACATTTCCCAAGTAAATGTATATAGTCTATTTCTGGGAGTTACAGATTGCTTACCAGCACTTAGACACAACACGAAAATGAGAAAATATGTAATTCTCAGGCAGACGGTTTTATTGTCCTAAGCTACACAAACTAATGATTCACAAAGACACAAGAACAGCCTTCATTAATTAATACATGTTTACATATATGTTAGCTGGACCATTGTCATAATAGATTTGGGTCAAATGATTTATTTGAATTATGGCTATGCTTTGGCACAATTGATATATTCAATATATTAACCAACTTCATTTATGGCACTAAGAGTTATCAAAGGACCATAGTTAGTTCAAGTCAGGAATACCTTGTTCAAAATATAGAGACAAATATGTATATACATATGTGCGCACATACATGAATTTATGTACCTATGTGTATACATGTATATAGGTATGTGTGTGCATACGTAAACACACAAAAACACACAAAGAGGTGTTAGCCCCCCAACAGTCTCTTATTCTTGCCTATGACAGATTGGAATATCAATCAAAAATAAAACCCAAAATCCTATATTGCTAAAATTATAGTTATACACCCAAATTAGACTAACAAAACTATATCCTCCACATGTACCATCTCATTTTAAACATTTTCCCTCTGCATTCTTGTCTGGGCATAAATATCCACAGGCAGTAAATACTCTCATTCGCTATTACTCTGCAGATCTCAATCAGTTCATTGTCTTTGTGAGCTAATGATGGGTGGTAACTATCCCATATCAGCAGATGATTCACTGGAAGCAAATGTTGTAAGTAAATCTCAGTAGGAAGAATGTCTAGATGAGCCATATGAAAATAGTACAATAATGAGCTTTATTTGTCGATGCAAATTGCTAAAAGAAACAAGTAACTGATGTTAACTTTGTAAGTATTTTGTATAGGATCTTCAAACTGGTCCAAATAGAAAACTGTTGCTGGTCAGTGTGCTCAGCAGTTGAGCATTGACTGAGGAACCAAGAGGTCTCAGGTTTGATTCCTGGTCAGGGTACATGACTGGGTTGTGGGTTCGATTCCCAGTAGGGGGGCATACAGGCATATGGATGATGTCATCAATGTTTCTCTCTCTCATCAATGTGTCCTCTCTCATCAATGTTTCTATTTCTCTATCCCACTTCCTTGTTCTTTCTCTAAAAATCAATAAAAACACATTTAAAATAACAAACAGAGAACTATTTTAAGTCCCTTTATCTGTCTATATCAAGTCCTAAGTAGAATTAAATTACCAAGAAAAAGCTTAATGAAATTACTGCATATCTATAATAATAAAAACACAATGTGCTAATTAGACCGACAGCTGATCGTCCTTCCGGATGTCCTTCCAGACAAAGCTGTGGCTGACTGCGAGGGCTGAGGGCAGGCAGCTGCAGAGGCCCACAGTGGCAGTAGTGGCAGGGTGATCAGGGAGTCCCCTTCCCTGGCTGGTCACTTCCCGCAGAGGACATCAGTAGGACATCCCCTGAGAGTTCCCAGACTGTGAGATGGGCAGGCCAGGTTCCGCACCCCCGCCCCCTCAAGCACCAGGCCTCTAGTGTGTTGTATTTCCTGGAGGACAAAAACAAGGAATGCAGCAAGGATGGCAAAAAGATATCCAACTGGTAGAAAGATTTGCATCCTACATTCTATTCCCTTTTGCTTTCTCTGTGTTTGCTTTAGCATTTCCTCCTGCCTTTCCTGCATCATCAATTGTTTTCCTCTTTACTAGATGTTTCCCATTAGCATACAAACATTACCCTATTTCTACCCCCAAAAGGAACAAGAACAATCACTAAAAAGGCCCACTCTTGTTCCCATTTCCCCTTTCAATCACATCATCATTTTCTTTCTCTAGAGCTACACTTCTCATAATTGTCTGTATTCACACTCTCCAATTCCCTTCTTTTTATTCTCCATTAGTGGCCAGAAGACTAAATTTTCTCTTTATTTAATAAGTTATTTGGTTGTTTTATGGATTCTGCTCCAGACATCGCTTAAAAATGAATGTACATAAATAAACTCACTTGTTTCATCATCTTTATCAGCCATGCAACTGTAAGCTCAAACTAAATTGAAAATATGACAAGGATTTTCATTTACAGATTGCTTATATTTCTATTTTTCATTTTTGTAAAAAAAAAAAAAATAACACTCCACAAACAGAAAAACAAGTTCCATGTGCAATGCCATTTATTTTTAAGCCCTAATTATATTTAAATTACTCTTCAACTCTTACTGCATTAACATAATTGTGTGTCAACCAGCAAGATGTGCTTATTAAATGAGGTATATTTAGAAGGTTTTGCAAGTCAATAATGCTTTTTATATATCATTCTGCCAATTATATTTTACTAGATGAGTTCCTCTTTTTTCCTTTTGTTTTCCTGAAAATGTAGCTTTCTGAAGTTTCAACCAAGCTATTTGTCTATTCTTAGCCCATAGATATGGTATCATATAAAGCCCAATTGATTTAATTTTATGTATATCTTAGAAACTATTGGCATAAATAACTTACTGTAAATATCAGCTTTATATACATATCTGTCAGCAGATTTTTTTGCCAACATTGCGATATAACCTTTTAATACATGACACAATGGAGGACTAAATACAGTAGAATCATTTACTCATGCAGGTGAAACTATAAATTGGAATTCTAAGATAAGAAAGTGGTCTAGCTACTCATGCTTTCACAGAACCAAATGTCTAAATAATTTTGGATAAATACACAAAACAAATACACAAAATTTAGAAATGTGTATTTTTTATCAGTGTTTAATTTCCAATAAAATAAACATAAAATCATGTAACATCTTATAGATGGTTTTCATTGTCACCAAAAAAAAGCCCTACACAATTTTTTCTACCATGAATTAAAACAGCAAACAAGACAAATAAAACAACTCTGTTACTTTAAAATCTAAAGTGTTTTAACTATGTGGGTATGCTTTAAGTTATAATTATATGCATTATCAAAATTGTTTTCATTTTTATTTTTAAGTATTAATTTATTTCCCTCAATTAAATGCTTAATCATAATTTAAAACCACATGTAATATTAAAACATATGCTATAAATAACATTCTCCTACCTCACTCCTTCTCAATTCCTAATCTGCTTCCATAAACCACCACTTTCAAGTGCTTTTATCTCCTGATGTAACTACATAATTATAAAGAATGGGTTTACACTAGTATTTCCTCATATTAACTTTAGACAATGCCTATTCATATTTTGCTTCCCCGCTACCAATTTCTTAGTATGATTAAATAACACATTTTTGTCATCTTAATATTAACTTTATAAATTTTATGTTTTAAGTGCCAATTTACCAGGCCAAATGAAGTAATATGCAGTAAATTCTTATTATTAACAATAGTCATATTCTTCTAGAGACCCGGTGCACAAAAATTTGTGCACTCGGGGTTGGGGGTGAGGAGCTCAGCCCGGCCTGTACCCTCTCCCAGTCTGGGATCTTTCAGGGACTGTTTGCAGGCTGGCAAAGCCCCCCAGCAGGAACCCTCACCCCATGGGGGTGTGGTCAGCCTGGGTGAGGGGCTGAGGGCACTTTTCAGGCTGGCCACATCCCCTTCAGGGTGGAGGTCCCCGCTGGGGTGCCTGGCCAGCCCAGGTGAGGGGCTGAAGGCTGTTTGCAGGCTGACCACATCCCCTTCAGGGTAGGGGGCCCTACTGAGGTGCCTGGCCAGCCCAGGTGAGGGGCTGATGGCCATTATCAGGTTGGCCATGGCCATGGGCAGGAAGCAGGTATCTGGGATTTATTTATCTTCTAATTGAAACTTTGTAGCCTTGAGCGGAGCTCAGGGCCAATAGGGCAGGCGGGAAGCTTGGTTTCCTCCATTGCCAGGAGCAACCCAAGCCTCCTGCTCCCTCCAGCTTTTGTAGCCAGCACCATCTTAGTTGGGTTAATTTGTGTATTTGCTCCTGGTTGGATGGGGGCGTGGCTTATGGGCGTGGCTTGTGGGTATAGTGGAGGTGCAGTCAATTTGCATGTTTCTCTTTTATTAGATAAAGTAGCTGCAAAAACTAAATCAGTAAATACAGAACCATTGTAAGCTGCTTGTCATAGCATATTCATCAATTAACCAATATAAAACTTCTTTTATGTGTTTCTAAAGACACCTATCTTATCTAATAAAAGAATAATATGCAAATTAACTGTCATCACTCTGGGACAAAAATGGCGGTGCCCATAGCAGTGGGGCAGGATGCTGGCAGCGTTATCCTGGCAATGGGAGCCCAGCAGGCAATCAGACCACAGGCAGCACCCAGCAGGGCCTGCTGGGAGGTCACCATGATGACCCCTGAGCAGACAAGTGGGGGCTGCAAGCAGCACACAGCAGGGCCTGCTTGCCCATTCCTGTGGTGTGGAGCAAACAGGCCTGGCAGAGAGCAGAGAACCATGTGGAGTGGGCCCAAGCCATCAGTAGCACATCTCCTGAGGGCTCCCGAATTGGAGAGGGTGCAGGTTGGGCTGAGGGACCTACCTGCCTGCCCTTCCCCTCCCCCACCTACCCGTGCACAAATTTCGTGCACCGGGACCCTAGTTTAATAATATTGTTGAATCATTAACATTAAAGTCACTTCCAACAGCACTTACAGCTTATGCTTGAATGAAAAGTATCTAACACAGGCATATTCCCCCTGAGGCCTCACTCAGCCTTTTTGCACTTTGGAATACTAGATCGCACTTCAACTCTACAATTTGAGCTCATTTGAAACAGTGAAATCACAAACAAAATGTATAAAAATTATAAAATCATTTACATCCATGTATCTGTGTGGTGGATTATGCTACATAATGGTGAAGTACTTTACATTTCTTATCAAATTCACATTCACTGACTTCACATCAATAGCTTGAAATCAGCCATGCTAGTTGGATGTACAACATGGAAATTGGCAAATTCCACTAACCAGGGCTTAATTTAATTTTTTTATCCTCTGGACTTAAGAATGAAATTGAGAAATGTTAGAGTAATGCCAAACTTAAAATGTTAGCATCTCTGCAGCATTGTATTGTGAATAGTATAACAAATTGAGGAAGCATTCTTCCACCATTTAAAAACATTACGCAGTGAACTGATCATGTGTCATAGAAATGTACACTTGAAACTATATAATCTTACTAACCAATGTCACCCCCCAAAATTTAGTTTTTTAAAAAAGGCTATTATCCAATATAACAAAGAAATTGGTCATATCATTGTTCAAATATTTAAGTTCCCACATATGTATATGTAATCATTATCTAACTTTCATCTGATTCATGTAAATGTAAAGTCAACCCCATTCATGTCAGAAATACACCATTGCATCACTAGCAACAAGAGCCTGGCTATAGATACTTATATTTGCAAAACTCAACGAAAACATCTCTAAGAATCAAATTACTACATGGATTTTACAAAAAAGATATTATGTATTTTGTTTATTACATATTGTATTGATAACTTAAGACATACACATGTATAAATTTTTGGAGTGCTAGTTATTAACTATTTAGTAGTAACACAGGAACTTTAAAGCTTTCTTTCTTTCATAATGTTATAATTTTTATAAACCCCATGTTCAAAATGTGTTTCTCTCTCTCATCTACTTTCACTTCTCATCAATTCTCTTCATTATAGTGGGTGTGGTGTTACTGTTAGGGTTCTTATTTCTTCAATTTTAATGGAGATTGGTGAGGGACAATAAAAATAAAAATATTTGTACAGAGCTAGATTTAACTAAGAATCCTATAAACAGTTTAATTTTAACATAGCTCCTTCATTCATTTATTCAGTTCCTTGACAGATATTTATTGAGTTCCCAAAGTAGATCTGTAAAACAAAGAATCTGCCCTCAAGAAATCTAAAACAGAGAAAGGATGGAGGTATGTAAATTACTCTAATGAAAGGTAAAAATGATACATGCCATAAGAGATACAGACACTGTGCCATGAGAAGCTCAGAGAAGGTGGTTATTGACAGCTGGAAGATCATTAAACATCCCATTAAGGATTATGTGATGTAAGATCTAAATTTGAAAAGATAGGTAGGACTTGGATATGGAAGGAGAAGACCCACAGGCAGAAGGCGTTATTGCTTAAATTTGCTTGAATAAAGGCACAGAAATATGCAAGTTTATCTAATAAATTTAATGTTGAGCAGTTCAATATCCTTCATGGATGTGCCTAGAGGAGAGCTATTAATAAACTGATTTTATACTCTCCTTGATGATTCAGGATTGTCGGTCCTGAAGTCTTTACTGCTCTAAAGAAAATGTAAAGCTTAAATTTCATGATTTGGGGTCTAATAACTAGATCAAATAAAAATTCAGTGAAAGAATTCATCAGAAAACTGAATATAACTTTAAACACTGAAAGGGCATTTAATTCATGGTCCAAGTCATATATACAAAGGTTTGGCACAGAAACTATTGTTAAAATTTGAATCCATATTCATACTAGATATTTTTTTTAATGTATTGGAATTTTGAACTTTAATAATGTAGCAAGACAAGATTTCATTTATTAGAATTTTGGAGATCTAAAGTGTTGAGTTTAAAAGGTCACAAATAGCTTGTTACTGATACCAACTGCTTCCTTGACTGAATGGGTCCCCGCATGACCTCTCGATGATGGGTTCTCCCAGTAGCCGCCAGAGGATTACCTCCCAGGAGAGATGCCATGAAGCAAACTATCCAATGCCCCTTCAACTAGTATCCTGATGTACTTCAAGACTGACCAAATTACAAGTATTATTATCTCTAATGGTGACTGCTCATGCAGGCCTCAACACTCTTGTATTTTCCGGACATCTCTTTCTTCCCCTTTTAAGATTTCAGTAGAAAGCATTAAAATAGGTTTTAAAAGAGAAACAGATATTACTTTTTAAATAAATATAGTGAGGGGAATTAATTTAAAAAGGATACTTAAAGTATTACTATTTATAATACTTTAAACAATAAAATAAAATTTGAAAAATTAAACCACCTATAATGAAAAAGTGACTAGTATGAATGGTTTAGGCAAGTTATTGCAAATGCCACTCAAGAACTGCAATGGTCTAAGAGTCTGCCCTAGCTGGTTTGGCTCAGTGGATAGAGCCTCGGCCTGCAGATTGAAGGGTCCTGGTTAGATTCTGGTCAAGGGCATAGGCCCAGATTGGGGGCTTCATTCCCAGTAAGGGGGTGAGCAGGAAGCAGCCAATCATCATTGATGTTTCTCTCTCTTTCCTTCTACCTTCCTCTTTGAAATCAATAAGAATATACTTTAAAAAATAGTATCAAAGTCTGATTTTACATTTACTTTTTAAAAACAATGTATTCCCATTACTTTTCATAGCTTATAAAAAATAGTCCATAAACTGTAAATCTTACAAAACCAGATTAATCTAACGAAAACTATTCCATAATAAAAGAAGTCCCATGATCAGCAGTTTTAAGCATGACTAACACTGTAGAGGAACAATACCATTCACGGAAAGAAAGGCAAGTATATCAAACTGCTATTTGGGAATGGTGAAACATTGGTGTATTGGGTACTATTTAAGCAAAACACACAACTTACTAATGTTAGTATATTTTCTGCAAAAATATTTTGTCACCATACAAACAAAAATCCAAAGATGAATTAGATTGTCTATCTCAATTCAAATGTTAACTACTTGGTGGCGAATCATCTTGTTGGCCGCAGGCTGTTGTATGCATCGAGACCTCAATGAAGGCCTCAGTCCTGTGTGAAGAGGGCAAAGGAATCTCAGCCATTTCCATCATCTAGGAGGATCATTCCACCAAAACTATAAGGGAATTCATTTAAAATAAACTCTCATCTCATCACGACCCATCTCAGTGTGTAACAGTGCCCAGAAAATAGCACGTGCTCTGAAGTGTCAATCATTTCTATGATCCCAGAACAGAACTATGTAGGGTCAGAAAAACAGGAATTTGTTAGGAGATATTGTCATGACTTAAAAGATCAAATATATTTTAGTTCTGTAACACTTTCTGAATACTTATTCTGTTCAAAGTTCTTTTGAAATATATTTCCCCTAAGTGAGGAGATTATATCCTCCGAGAAACCAAGTAATTTCATCAGTAAAAATGTGTGTGTTTTTAATGAGAAGAGTCAAGGAAAATTCAATAAATATTAATCAGCCTCTGATATTTCTATTGCTCCACTAATATTTGGCAAGGTGTCACCTTGTAATCATAGTCTAAATTATTTTCCCAAAGCATTCAGGGTACTATTATATGTCATAGTTTCCATTCAAGTACAATTCTTCAGAAAAGTCACAAAATATATAATAGAAATAAAGACATTTTAATAAAATTTGTGTACAGTATAAAATAGCAAGAGTATAGGATAAAAATAAACACACTATATATGATATGATGTTTTTGGGGTTTTTGCAATTTAATTATTAACTAAAATTTATAAACTTTAAATAAAATATAAATATATGTGTCACTGAATCATTGAAAAAGCTTGTTGAAAACTCAGAAAAAAAAATCACAAACAAACAAATCAATATAGAATGGGGCAAAAGTAGATTTACAGTTTTTCATTGGGAAATAATATAAAAATTAATAAATAATAATACAAGAATAAACTCTTTCATGTACTCACTACTGTAAAACTACTTTTGCCTACCCTGTATATAAAGACTATTTAAGTTTGAATGATTAATTTTACTGGTACATAAATAAAACCTTATATTTCATTTTTTAGATCACACCAATCAGTAGGCATCACACAACCTAAATTTCTGTTGAAGAATGTGGGGTATTTGTGTGCTAATACATTTTAATGCATTAAGAACCAATACTGCAGCTACTAGCTGAACTACATTAGGTATTTAATATAAGGCAGGGACTGGACTAAATCTTGAACCCACACAAGTACATTATAAAGTACGTATTATTAATATTAAAATTTGACAGACCAAGCAATTGAGTCTGAGATGCTAAGTAAGCTACTCAAGTTCACACAGCAAGCAGGCTCGTGATCGAGCAAGAACTTGAATCAAGTGTTTTTCAATCTACAACTTGAGCTCCTGTTCTCCACATTGTATTCCACAGTTAATACAGGAACAAGACAAAGTATTACAAAAACATGTTTTCTGGTATTTTTACTATAAATTAATTAAATTACTTCAAAGCAAGTATCCAAGGCAAGTCTAATGCTTGTTATCCAGTGAGTCAGTATGGAATTATAATACATGGAACACAATTGTTATATTTAATATGATTAATATTTCATTGTTTACAATTGAAATTGGGCAAGTAATATGCAGATTATTTGTACTGAGCTCTGTATTATGTTACATTGCTGTCCCAGTAACAAATAAATATTTATAGACTACTGCAATCAAAACAAAATAGGGTTTCTTTTATGTAGTATAAATCAGATAGTTCTTTGACCTCTGTCTTTCAAAAATGATAAATTACGCAATTACGAAAAATCAATTTTTAAATTCACTTAGTCATTTTTCCCTAAAATATTTGTTGAGTACAGTTATGAGTCAAGCACTGTGCAAGGCATAAAAAAGAAACATAATAAATTAAAGCCCTTGACAAGAAAAGTACTCTTAAGAAAATAAATGGAACAATGAAATGAGGGTTAGAGTAAATATATAAAAATTATGTGGCAACACTGAGGAGGATTTAACAGGATATAGTGAAACTGAATGAAATTGTTTAGAAACATACATTTAATTTACTCACTGAAAAGGTTACCAGTTTTCAAATAAAGTGTAGATTCTTTCAACTATCAAAGTTCAAATATCCTTAAAATTAAGAATAGATTGAGATGAAAACACCTTAAGAGAGTGCTTTTAGTAGATTTAAAGTTCTGTATTGTTTTAAAGTAATATGTGCTTACTCACTTATTCAGAGAGCATTTTTTTTGGACATTGGTGTGAACTAGGTTATATGTATAATTTAACGTATTTTCTTTAATAAGAAATATGCTCCCTGACCACATATATTTGACCAATTCACATATTCACATTGTTTTCTAGAATGTTAACCACATATTCTGAGCCTAAAGGAAATATTATCCCCACATCCTGTGAGCAGAGATCCAACCTATTACTTTTGAAATCAGAAGCCAATCTGGCCAACTGATTGTTCATTAGTCACTTGGGCTAATCTTACTTTTATGGATCATTTCTATTTCTCATAATTTAAACTTAGCTCCTTTAAGATAATCTTTAAAAGGGCATGTTAGAAAAGCAGCATAAAAGAAGGCATGGAAATTTGTTAAAAATAAATTTTGAGCAAAAATAGCAATATGGCCCTGAATAAAAAAATAGATAGGGGATATAGTTCCATTAAATAATATCTTTCTGATATGTGAATGATGATTCAAGTTCAGTAAAAAAGTTATAATAAAACTAAAGAGAAAAACAATATAGTACTTACTAGTGTTTACCTTTTGTCTAAGTATATTAGAAGCCTACGACACATAGGCAGAGCCTATTTTATTGAACAATCTCTTAACAGCTGTCATTCTTGAGACTTGGTTTATTTCAATCTGGAAAGTTTTCTGATTTTTAAAAGTTTCTGTATTTCCTAAGTGAGGAACTACCTCAAGCTTGTTTTTTTAAAAAAATTTGTTTTATTGCTTAAAGTATTACAAAGAGTGTTAAATAAGTCTCCATCTTTTCCCCTTGACCTCCCCCTCTCCTCCCCTACCCCCCAGTGTCTTGTGTCCATTGATTATGCTTATATGCATGCATACAAGTCCTTCAGTTGATCTCTTATATATGCTTAATCTTTACTTTATATACTTGTTCTTTACCACAGTAAGATAAAAATTGACTACATTAAAACATAAAACCAAACAAACAAATATACAAAGAAACTACTAGCACAGCATATACTTAACTCCTTGGGCATGGGCTTGTGCCTAGAGATGAGGGAGCAATAAATACAACAATACTTATGACTACAGTTGACACTCGGAGACAGGAGTGCTAGGGACGCTTAGAAACACCTGGAAATGTAGTGTCAATTATTGTAGCTGAGAAAAACTGTAGGTTTGTACACGCACATGCATGTGCGTGCACACACGTGCATACACCCGTTTCCAGAAATCTACCCTGGAAGGTCAGACTTAGGAACGCCGTACATTTTTTTTCAGTGTTAACATTTGTGTTCTTTGAAGAATGCTTTTAGATGCATTACAAAAAAAGAAAAAAGTCTATTACAAAAAAAGAAAAGTATGGGGTACTGAAGGCACTTTTTGTTCATTAGACAAGGTATTTAAATGACTTAGACAAATTTGTATAGCAACCAGATATACTCCTATATAAACGTGTACCGTGTGGGTTGTCAGACTCCACCCCTCTACTATCTTTTAATGATTTTTCCTCTTTACTTTTGTTGTGAGATCCATGCACTTAAGTTAAGTATGATGTCATAAAGAAACCTCTTTAAATGTAAATATCTCTAGAAGACTCAATTAAAAACACTGCCTACTCAATGTGAATAAGAATGTCAACTTGGTTTGTAGGTTTATATAAAGACTATAAATTGAGAGGCACAGTTTATTTTGATGACTATGTTAAAGGACATGGAAGGATTAGTGGAAAAAATCAAACTCTTGAAATATTTTTTGGAGAGATAAGCATGGAGTGGCTTGGATTCTAAGCAGAATAGGATTCTGAAATTCATGAGTTAACACATAAAGATCAGACGGAGAATTGTCAAAGCATTATACAAGAATCATGTAAGACTTTGTCAACGAGATACCAATTAACGGATCTTTCTTAGCATCCAGGGCAGTGCAGAATAACCCAGAGTATCCTATAATTGTTTTCCAACATTTAAAAAATACGGTACAATTTTTTAAAATATATTTTATTGATTTTTTTACAGAGAGGAAGGGAGACGGATAGAGAGTTAGAAACATCGATATGAGAGAAACATCGATCAGCTGCTTCCTGCACACCCCCTGTTAGGGATGTGCTGGCAACCAAGGTACATGCCCTTGACCGGAATCGAACCTGGGACCCTTCAGTCCGCAGACTGACACTCTATCCACTGAGCCAAACCGGTTAGGGCAAAACCAGCTACAATTTTAAAGATTCCTATAAAACCAAATCATTGAACATATCCAGATAAACCATGACCTTCTGTATAGTATTGCCCAGATGTTAAATTCGTAATTACCTTCACTTAATATGGTGTCTGGCCTATGATCTGTACTCAATATATATTTTGAGAAATATTTAAATAAATTGACTGATAAAATACAGTGCATAATTATAAAATTGTTACCTAGGCTATTTCTTTCTTTTTTTTATTATTGTCTATAGTGAATCAATACCATGATAATAGTTTCATTAAAGCCCTAAAAGTTGATGTATAGGTATTTTTTTTGTTTTCTTTTTATTTTAGGGATGGAGGCTAAGTGCTGGATGTGTATGATAATTAAATACAATGACATAAAACATTTTTTCCATAATATTTCCTATAGTTGTTTCGAAAGCAGTGTGTAGGTTTATAGTATTAGGCTAGAGAACTCTACTTTCCAAAAAAACAACAACATTCCATGTTAGTTGTAACTGGTAAGCTTAGGATAAAATTTGGATTTAAATATCATGATTTCCAGAACATCCTCGTCCAAGAGAAATTTCATTTTTGTAACTGGAATATTCTGGCAATCGAATCATGAATAGTTTTAGAGTCACATTTCATAGAATATGCTTCCTGATTAATAACACGTCAACAGCTTCATCACATCCCATTTCTCGTATACTTGCTCTATTTCTTATATGACCACTTAATAATCAAAATAAAAAAGAATCAGGTATCCTTTTTGGAACATGTATGTGTAACTAACATTGTTCATTATCTGTCTTTTTTCCTGATTTTTCCCTCTACTAACTTTCAGAGTGACTTACTACCGTGAACTTTTACAACACACAGAATGTCTTTAACTTTAGAACTTGGGTTTCAGTCATATGCTCTCATTTGTCTCGAGACAAATATAGATAATGTGCGCATCAGCAACAGATTTTTCTTTCAACAGACGTCAGATTGTTGAAGTCTGTATTTTTGGTACAGTAAGAGCAGTGGGATAAGGATGCCAGGCCAAAGAGTGAACTAGATGGTTTGCACTGAATTGATCTTTCTGGTGGAATGGAAGCTGAGTAGGAATGCACACCACAGAACTATATTGATCTCCTGCTGAATGCTTTCTTGTGATCTACGATGAACTCAGAAGTGAGGCCATCCTCCTGTCAAATCATTTAGCAGCTTTACTCCTCTATTAAATGTCCTCATTACTGTCTTAAAAATGGGATCCTTTTATCACTTTTTGGATATCCCATGTTTCATGGTGCTCAAACCTATAAAACTTGCACTTAAAAATGTTTTAGAAAGGGCCCAGCCGGTGCTAATCAGTGGTTGAGTGTCAACCCATGAACCAGGAGGTCACGGTTCAACTCCTGGTCAGGGCACATGCACTGGTTGGGGGTTTGATTGGGGGTTTGATCCCTATCATGGGGCATGCAGGAGGCAGCCAATTAATGATTCTCTCTCATCATTGATGTGTCTTTCTCTCCCTTTCCCTTCCTCTCTGAAATCAATAAAGTGTATTAAAAAATGTGTAGTGTTGTGAGTGGTTGCAATTTGCCAAGACTTCACACTGTATCTTCTCTCAAATTCTCACTATGAACTTTGCAGAAGATGCTTCCCACTGCTGTTAGCAGGCATAGTTTATGTACTGTCTGTTCCTTTATTCACTTATTCAACAATACTGTATATACGTAAAGTGCTGGTCTATTAGGTCCACAAAGAGAATTGGACCTAGTCTCTAACCTCTAAGGACGATAGTCCGATTGCTATGGAAACTTGAAGGGTATCACTTAGCTGGTCTTGGGAAGAAGGAAAGTTTCACAGATGAGCTGATATCTCAAGTGGCTCACAGAATAACACAATATATTGATGGGTGCAATTGGCTTAAAAGATTAATATGTAATCTTAGAAAATAATCAAATTATTCTTATTTAGGGACATTCTCCAATGCCTCTTAAGACAAAATAATTACCTTCTAAGTTAGAAAGATCATATTTTTTAGGAATATATAGCTTTCAGTGCTTCTTCAGTTTCATACCACTGCCATTCTGCTAGTAAGTAAAAATAGCCTTGAATATTGTTTACAGGTAGGATGAAAATGATAGCTAAACACATTTGTTGATAGAATATGACCACATGTAAAATATGCTTTTAAAAGCTCAAACGTTGTTCCAGAAAAAAGTACCAAAGAAAAATTGATAAACAGGAAAAAAATATTATTGTGTAGAGTGAAGTAATTCTTCTGTCACTTTTATGAAGAATAAGGCAATGTACTTTTAGTTCCAAAGGGAGGAGGACATTTTTTTACTCCTCAAGAAAATATATTTTACTGATTTTGGAGAGAGTGGAAGAGGAAGAGGGGGAGTGAAGGGGGGGGGAGAGAGAGAGAGAGAGAGAGAGAGAGAGAGAGAGAGAGAGAGAGAGAGATATCAGTTGGAGCAACCTGGGTATGTGCCCTGACCGGCAACTGAACTGCATGGGACGATGCTCCAACCAACTGAGCCATATTATCCAGGGCCAAATGGAGAACATTTTGATTAAAAGAAATAACTTAAGAATATAGGCAGACCACTTAGCCCCCATTAGATGATTATTCTTTTATTTTTCCCATCTTTGTAGCACATGTTTGAAAGAAAGTGAGAAAGAATATTATATCTCTATGTATACCCACAGGAGTAAAATGTTATCCTTCAGCTTTTTCAAGATTTTAATTATAAGAGTAATTATCTAATCTAATAAAAGAGTAACATGCAAATTGACCCTCACTCCGTTACACCCACAAGCCACACCCACAAACCACACCCTCCAACCAATCAGGAGCAAATATGCAAATTAACCCAACAAAGATGGCAGAGGCCAGAGCTGGGATACTTGCATTGCAGCCACAGCTACCACACAAGCATTCTGGCTCTGGCCGCTCCAGGCCTATTGGAGACTCAGAAGTCAGGGGAGACAGAGAACACCAGTTCCAGTGCCTGAGGCTAGCTTCTGTCGGGAGTTGAAGAAGCCTCCTGTCTGTGATCACAGGCATGGGGGAGAAGCCACCTGTCCCTGATTGCAGGCCACCTGTGGAGAAGCCACCTGTTGGTGATCGCAGGCAGCTTCTCCCTCGCGCCTGTGATCATGGACAGGATCGGGCCTAAGCCAGAAGGTGGACATCCACCCAAGGGGTCCCAGACTGTGAGAGAGCACAGGACGGGCTGAGGGATTCCCTCCCCCCGCCCTCACCCAGTGCACAAATGTGCACTGGGCCCTTAGTGTTGACATAATGTGCAAAATATTGTGAGATTACATTTTTTAAATTATTTAGTAATATTGGCAGAGTAGGACACAAGTTACAGATGTGAATATGTTTATGTTTGTTAACTATCCTTTGTTAAACATTATTGATTTTTTAAATTGAAATTATAGGTGTGACATTGGTTAACAAAATTATATAGGTTTCAGGTGGACAATTCTATAATACATCATCTGTATATTGTATTGTGTGTTCATCACCCCAGTCAAGTCTCCTTCCACTACATTTTATCCGCACTTACACCCTCATTTCTCCCCCCCACACCTCCTCTCTTTGAATTTTTAAATTATATTTAACAACTATAGGTAACTAATTTCCCTTAACTTCTCCTTCTGTTAGGAATCTTACTAATTTATAATCATTGGAACTGACTTGAATTTTAAGTCTAATATATATTTTAATATATTTTTATTCTTTTAAGAATATTTGTATTGATTTTTTAATAAATATTTTATTGATTTTTTAAAGAGAGGAAGGGAGAAGGATAGAGAGTTAGAAACATCGATGAGAGAGAAACATCGATCAGCTGCCTCCTGCACACTCCCTACTGGGGATGTGCCCACAACCAAGGTACATGCCCTTGACCGGAATCGAACCCGGGACCCTTGAGTCTGCAGGCCGACGCTCTATCCAATGAGCCAAACCGGTCAGGGCTATTTTTATTGATTTTTAAGGAGACAGGAAGGGAAAGGAAGAGAGAGAGAAACATGGATGTGAAGGCTAAACACCTATAGGCTGCAGCCTGCATGCCCCCTACCAAGGAATGAGCTGCAATCCTACGTCCTGCACCAGCTAGCAACCTCTCGGTGCAAGCGAAGCCACCCAACCAATTCAGCCACAACAGCCAAGGCTGTTTGATTCTTTATCTTACCAAAAAGGTAACTAATGGGTCACTATATTTAAAATGGCAAGTATCTTGTTTTTTTTCAAAGGTAAACTTTATTTGAATGAGCATTTGGTTCAAATATTTTTTGGTGTTGAAAAGCAACTGAGCTATTAATGTAGCTTTATTTTAATTATGTTTCCATGTATATTGAATCTAATAATTTAAGCTTCCCACAAGTATTATGTCTGAGAGCCAATAAGATACCGAAAGAAAAGAATCCAGTTACAAATGTCTTAGTATATGAAAAAGCTAGTTATGTTTTATTTTGTTTTATGCTGAAAATTCCAGTATGTAGGTATACAAATTAGATAGGGAAGTTCAGTTTCATCTTTGTTTTATGCAAAATCCCCTATAATTTTTCAAAGCACAAACTAAACCAAGAATCGCTGCTGACAGCCAACTTTGACCCCATCCTTGTGATCTTCTTGGCAACATAATTTGCACCCTGTAGCAATGGAGATGACTTTCTCCTATGACAAGACCGCGCTCGACACTAGTTAATTAGCACACAGATGGCAGGGAAGCTGCCCATTTTACCCCCTACCCTACCAACCGCACATTTATATGCAGCACATATTGC
The DNA here is from genome assembly GCA_004026665.1 of Murina feae. NCBI lineage: Eukaryota > Metazoa > Chordata > Mammalia > Chiroptera > Vespertilionidae > Murina > Murina feae. Next base: position 29,905 of record PVJC01003859.1, on the reverse strand, counting down.
AAAGTGGAATATTTGCACAAGTCATATAGCAATAATCAGGTCCTCACTTTTGAAAGTTAGAATAAAAAAGAAGGTAATGATGATGAACTTCAAAGTACAGTGCACTCAAATAATTGGACAAGCTTCATTGAGAAACGACGAGGCGTTATGGTGGCATTCTAATTTAATTCTTAATTCTTGGAAAAGAAAACGTACATGTGAAATTTATCTGAGAGACTTATGAATTGGCTGGTGACATAAGCGTAGCATGGTTTGATACTGAACCAAACAGAGCTGGAATCCATAGCCTAGAGCAATACATTCTCTGTGTTTTACCCCATCCCTGACATAAGACAGGATTTGCCCTAAAACTCAGGATGGCTATGAAAAGTTTAAATATTTATGTTCTTATTAAATATACTCCTGAGTTTAAGGAAATGACTACAGGCATGGGTTCAGAAGTTTTCTCCTGAGCTATAGGTTGCCTTAAGCAAGTAAAATAAATAAGTAGGTGGTGAGTGTTCATTGAAAACTTATTTTATAATTCACCTTATTTCAATGTTATATGCATATGGATAATCGAAACCTGGCAAAGCTTATATAAAATAAGCAACATTTAAATCTTTGTCATTTGTGAATAGGGTTTCTTCTTTCTTTTATAACTAAGTTTCCTAGTATCTTCTATCACTAATTAAATTTTAAAAACAACTTAAAAGATGGCATCAGAATGTCAAAAATAATATTTATATGCTTCAAAATTCAGTATTTCAAAACTATAGTTCTCCTTGAAGATCTGTTTGTTTGGCTTACCCAAGTTGAGGTTTAGTCGCCACTAATAGTATGAAATACGTTTTGGTGCACTATGCCAAAACAATGTCTGAGTAATTAAACCTAAAAGAACTATTACTCCACTATTGAAAGCACCAACTTAATTTTCAGATCATTCATTTTCTAGTTAACTCATTCAAATGCTACAGGGGCATTCCATATTATAAAAAATGCATAAAGTGTGATCTTCAAACAATTAAGAAAATTAGATTCTTTAGTAGGAATGCAGACGAATACTATTCCTCTTTCATTTATTTTTTACTCTGATAAGACCAGACTGACCTTTCTGTAGGTTTTCTGGAATAGTTGTTGGAATTGACTATATTTTCATGCTTCCCTGGCAATGACACTTTTCACTTTGAAGAGGTGAAATGAGGGAAGGAAGCATCACAGAATTTAGGAGTGAGAATGAATGTGAGCTCTGAGCACTAGCCATCCTTGAAGCAGACAACGCAATGTGCATTCCAGACAAGAAGTCCACTGCTGGGGGCAAGGACAGGGGGCCACAGCCACGTCTTACATTTACCTTTCATAATTCTTTACAAGCTCACACTATACCAACGCTTTTGGAAGGAAACTTTGCACTAATGGAATGGATATTACTTTTCCTCCCTCCCCCCCCCCCTTTTTTTTGTTCAATTCACAATGATTATTTCCAGCCACTTTTTAGGAAATGTATTGTCATTGTTACTCTTTGTGCAAAGTACAATCCTGACATCTGACTAAAATTTTAGTAGGAGGCTTTGAGAAGTAAAACCAAACACAGCATGTTGATGAAACATATTGTGGGTACCTCACTTCATTTTTACAAAAGAATGCTGTTTAGAATATATTTGTAAGTAAAAAATCAGATTTCATGAAAACTCCTTTGCGTGCTCCCTTCGGTGGAGTCTACCCAGGCAGGGCAGGAGCCTGAACAGGGACCCCTAGGTGGGGCAGGCATCTGGAGGGGATGGGCACCTGTGGAGACAGGCACGAAATGCCTTGCAGTTCCCTAGACACTTCTCTCATGCAAAGCGAAAGCCCTAAGACACAGGGGAGAGATGGTAAGATGCAATGTAGCTGAGGGAAGTGTGGGGCAGGGAAACAACACACGAAAACCTCTGGGCTCATGGGAAGCACAGAAAACCATCCTGAGTGTAAGATCCTATACTTACTCAAAACCTCAATCTATCACTGGGGGAGTAACAGAAACTCGCATGCAAGGTCAAGGACAACAGATAGAAGGCAGAGAGTTTGACAGCCAGGCAGCAGGCGTGCTTAGAACTTTCCACCCAGAGCCCAGAGCGCAAGTCTTTCTCAAAACTGTGGCTTGGCCAAGACAATAGAGAACCCCTATTTCCCCAATCAGGCCTAGCATGTGACACCAAGCTACAGCAGTCTCCTACTGGAGAAGCGAAGAATATTCACAGGTATAGACTCGCAGGGATGGTGGCAAGTTGAAGGCAGAAGGATTAGTACTGGAAAAAAACACCACCCTCCATCATCCCAGCTTCAACACAAAGTAAAAGTGGTCTGTCTCCAGAAGACTTTCAAACCTGCAGTGTACCACCAGGAGCAGCAATGTTACAACTGAAACCCGGTCAACTGCTGGCCAGAGTGACAAAGCCCCCCAACACCAGAGTAAACTATGCACATTGGATGATGATGCATCAATGTTGGTTCATCAACTGTAACAAAAATGTACCACTCCAGTGTGGGTTGCTAAGGGTGGAGGAAGCTGTTTGTGTGAAGGGGAAAGAGAGTATATGGGATTTCTCACTCTATTCTTTGCCCATTTTTCTGTGAACCTAAAACTGCTCTCAAAAGTAAAGTCTATTTTGCCAGAACCAGTTTGGCTCAGTGGATAGAGCATTGGCCTGTGGACTGAAGGGTCCCAGGTTCGATTCCGGTCAAGGGCATGTGCCTTGATTGTGGGCACATCCCCAGTGGGGAGGTGTGCAGGAGGCAGCTGATCGATGTTTCTCTCTCATCAATGTTTCTAGTTCTCTATCCCTCTCCCTTCCTCTCTGTGGAAAATCAATAAAGTATATTTTTTAATAAGTAAAGTCTATTTTAAAAAGAATTTCAAAAATTGACCACATATCTAAGAAACAGTAGTATCTGAGTTGGCAGGATAGAAGTTGCCAGAAATTAACTCTCTTAATGTCCTAATTTTACATGTAATTTTCCTTGTCTGATGCCCTGTCATCTTAGAAGATGGGTCTTTTCTGGTTAAATTTTACACTGCATCTCTTACCACTGTATACACTCAATAACAATCTGGGTATATGCTTATTAACAATTTGCAGCTCCAAACACATTGCTATACTAAAAATATTTAACGCAAGAGGAAATTCAAAATTGTCAATTATAGAGCCACAGTGAAAAGAACGTATTCTTCCAACAAATGTCTTCAACAAACAACCTGCCAGACTCGTCACTATTTTAAAAACAAAATGTGTTCCAGTATGTCCCAAACGGTTGTGTGATGTGAAGTTTTCAAAGTCAAATAAGAAATTCAATCATTCAAATTGTTCTTGTACATTCTGCCAAGTATCTACATACAAGACTGAATGACTCACTTCTCATCGGAGTGGTTAAAACCATCTAACATAATCACTCACATTTGTGCTGCGCTTTATAATTCACATAATGCTTTACACACCTCATCTCATCTGAGCCTCAGGATGACCTGGCGATATCTAACAATGAAGCATCTCTCTTAAGTGAAGCAACTGAAGTTCAGAACAAATAGGTCCACCTGCTAACTCCACATCACATCACCTCACGGAGACAGCTGACAAACAAGCCACCAGAGAAACAGCCCACACTGAGTCTAGAGGCCAAGGTCTCACTTTGTTTACTATTTCCACCAAAGACACACTCTTATGTGTCTGTATGCATGTGAGGGGAGTTTTGGAACAAGGAGACAATAGTGAATAAACTTAGCATAATGAGCGCTTTTAGGAAACCTGCCCTCTGATTCACACGGTTTTTAGTAAAAGGAGAAATCTACAAAAGATGATATAGACATCAAAGTACCGAGTGTCCATAATGTGAAGGCTCATTGTGTTCCCAACATTCTGTTTCACTACGTCTAAGCTGGGAGAACAATGATGAAAGCGTTCCTCTCCCTCCTTGTGCAGCGTTCTAAAGGGCAGTTATTTCCACAGAAGAGGAAAGACATGTATGTTTCTGGCATCTTGCCATTATTAATTTGCCCCAGGACAGTTTACTCTCAAGTGTTTTGTATTCTGTTTTAGCAGGTAAATACATCTGCACAGGAAGCAATTGTTTTTGCAGTATTCGCCAGCAAAAAGAATCTTGGTCTAATATGGAGTTCCATTTCTATGGGTTTCTACCTATTTAAATTGTCAGTGGACACAGCTGGTTCAGAGCACAAACCCTTCAAAAATGATTCCTATTTTCACACTAAAATTATGAAATATATATGAGTGGTTTATTATATTCTCGGCAATCTTATGTTTGTTTCTTGGGTGATTTCTAATAGCATAAAATGTTTTTATTTTCTGCCTTCTCTTTCATGTAAGTTCCTCAATGAAAAAGAATTCCTAACGGTGTATATAATTAGTTGACAACAAAAGTGATCATGTATTTTTCCTGAAAAAAAAAATCGAGATACTAAGAAATCTGATATTTACTTAGAATGTTTCTCCAAATTACTATAAATACTTCAGAAATAATGCTTGTTAAAATTTGTCTGGAGCTCTTTGTAAGTAGCTTAGCTTCCCCTCCTTAAGCTGTTAGGGGAGGAATCAAGACAAAAGTTGAAAGATTTTCTATAACTGTTAAATATTTAATTATATTGAACCTGGCATTTAAGAATGGATTTTGATGACTCTGAGAGAGCCATTAAAAGACTGGAAACACAGCTATAAATTATATCAAACTATTGACCAATAGGCTTACGGGCATATTTTAAGCTTACAGTATTCTCTGTGGGCATAGTTTCCAGAAAAAAGGATAAACTTAAGTAAGTATCTCGAATGCATAAAATCTTCCATTGAGGGGATAATTTACTACAGTGCCAATGCAGAAAGTGCTAGGTTAAATAAATAAAAATCCATGTTGCTAGTGATGGTTTTGTAATGTGTTAAACTGGATAAGCTACAATCCCCACGTAATCAAATACTAATCTAGGTGTTGCCGGGAAGGTATTGTGTAGATGTAATTAAAGTCCATAAGCAGTTGACTTTGACTAGGGAGATTCTTTTCAATAATCTGGTAGGACTAATTCAATCAGTTGAAAAGCATCCTCGAAGACTCCCTGAGAAAATAAATCCCCCCGTGGACAGAAGTTCCAGCCAATGCCTGAAAGTTCTAGTCTGCTCTTCCTGACAGTATGCCCCTAGATGTCAGACTTACCTAACCATCTCCCATAATCAAGAGAGCTAATTTTTGGCAATACATCTCTTAATACATTTATTCTACTGTGTTTACTTCTCTGTTTGAATACTAGCAAATGGCCCTAGGACTAAAATTCAGGCAAAGTATAGAGTCAATGAGTTTTATCGTGCTTTTAGTGCTTAGCTTTAGAAGTATGGGGCATTTTTGTTTTCTGAAGTGGTTTCATATTATTTGTATGTTATTTGAAATAAAGTAAAGTAATATGGTTATTGAATCTATGGCGAGGAGACCGAAAAGCCATACATATCTAATGGTTCTAGACACAGGGACAGGTACGAATATGCAATTTCATTTTGAGGTATTTCAGAGCAAATGGTGTTATTCTTAGTAAAGGAAGTAACTAAAACAATCTAGGTTATAGTTAAGAATATGTGGATATTCCTTGGCTGAGCAGGGATCAAAATGGATTAGTAATAATTCATAGGAGGGTCAAGCGGAGAAAGATGAGTTGGCCTTCAGAAATTCTGAGTCAGCCTGCCTATAGTGGAGCAAAGAAATGCTCTCTTTAAGCAAATACCATTGGTGATTCTGATGCAGCAGTGTAATGGTTATACTTGGAGAATCACAGCATCATAGCCTCTGGTTTTATATCCAATACAAGAAAAAGCCTGCAGATTGCACTAATTTTTTGACAATTTTTTTCATCAAGTGCTATTGCTCTTGTTCATTATTTTCACTTTCTTAGAAATATACTTTGTGGTCTCATCACAAACTACACAGTCTTCCCCTTGTGGATTATGGCAGTTGTAACAAACAAAAGAGCTAGAGAATGGAGTAAACCTTCAATGAAATGCCAAGATGGTTTTACCTATCCATAACTTAAAAAAAACAGTACAATGTTTGAGGATGCAGAGTAAAAACAGCACATTAGCAGATCCTGTTGGTTTTTTTTTTTTTTCAATCATCTATGAATGACTAGTAGGTAAAAAATCAAATCAAATCAAATCAAATCCAGGCAGATCATGAAGTCATCTCTAATCCATCCATATTAGGCTACTGAGAATTATGAGTAAAGCTAACGCTACATTTCAAAAGAGATTAAAGAAGAATTCTAATAAATAAACAAAAAATTAAACAAGTAAAAAGAGGCAATTCTTAAGGCTTTTCTAAACATCTATGTCCCAATAAAGCTATGTGGAAAGGTAAAGAATGGATGAGCCCCACAAACAACTCCAGGAAAGCATTTTTTCTTCAGTAACTGAATGAAGGCAGTCGTAGTGATTACAAAACAATTAAAAAACAAACAAGCAAACAACTGCATCCAGTGTTTTTATTTTCTTGCCAGTCAAAATACCTTTTCCTTATTTTTTAATAAAGAAAAAGGATTTTAAAAATCAGCCTCAATAACATCTAACAGATGGGTTCAGAAATGCATAGCCTGACTCAGTGGCTCTAATGTTTACATTTTTCATATTCTTTCTCAGATAGTCAAATAATTCTTATTGCCAAGTCTTCTTGAACCTTTTATCCACCTAATTAAAAACAGATACATGGATTATCCACAGAAGGCATATTAATTTTGTGCTAAACATATTTTAGCATGGTAATTTCAATGAAGTATTAGGATGGGATAGTAGACACATTTATATTTGATAGATTTCCTAAAAATAGGTATGCATTTTACATGCTTAATTTGACAAGGACTGTCAAAAAACTTAATAATTACATTCTGTCGTTGAGCCAGTATGTACTTAACGAGCTACACACATGAAAACATCATTTTATTCCCTCCCACCCTTTTCATATGCCAAGTGGCAGGTCCTTGCTCTGCTGCCTCACCCATCTCACTGTTTCCCCTGAAACACCCTCGCATTCACTATGGAGACATACATTTCCAATCTCCTTTTTTCTCAGCGTCTACTGGACCTAATTTAGGCAACAAATGATTTAAACGACAATAGAGTGTAAGTTTTATTTGCCTTTCAACAGAGAATTCAAATCCAAGGGGAAATGCTTTCCATTTGCATTTTCATATTGTATTCCTATATTATTTGATATTGGTACTGCTTCTGTAAAATATCTAATACTGCCATAGAGGGACCTCACAATATTTAATTACAAACAAGAGGAGCCTCAATAAATAAACAGCTATGTGTGTGAGCTATAGGAACATCAGTGATGAGAGAGACGCCATGACCCACACTAGGAATCCAGCCCGCAATCCTGGCACATGCCTGACCCCTGACCAGGATTCAAACCATGACCTCCTGGTTCATAGGTTGACACTCAACCACAGAGCCACACTGGCTGGATCTTTTTTTTTTTTTTTTTTTTAAACATACAGCTATGTTTAATCACATAAAGAAGCTGGATAACTTCGGACTATCTTAAGTGCTTTCATATTCTGTATATAAATAACAAGTATATTTACATACTCTCAATGCCTATTTTTTGAAATATATGAAGGGGGAAAACTGCTACAATCCTGAATTTCTAGAATAACTTCTTAACACATTGCAGACCAATACTTTTATTGCTAGCTTTACCCAGTGGCCAGATAAGTTTTATGGAACGAGTGTACAAAAAATGTTTTACACAAATGTTAAAGGCGTGCTTTAAAATTAAATACCCATTGCATGTTGAAGTTTATTTATTACATGTTCTTACATGCTAATATCTTTTTGAAAGTATGATACTTTGCGAAAGTCTGTGTAATCTGAAGTGAGAAGTCTTGTGATCGGCCCGCAATGTGTTAAGCGAAAGTGTTCGTTGAAATAGCATCCAAATTAGACTTTTCAGATCTGTTTTAAAAGATATTAGTCCAGAAAAATAACACAGACCTCACATGGAATCTTTTAACATTCATTATATAAAGTTCATCTTTCTTTGCACATAAAGGATATTCTTTGCATCAGCATTTATTTTTATGATTCGATGGGAGCTGTTCCTTTCTGTTACGATCCCAGGGGGTTTGAACCTGACACATTGTACTTCTGTGACTTCTACCATTTGAAGAATTCCCCGGAGAACCAGAACTCATCATTTTAAAATGCATCAAGTGAAAACTGAAAGTTTTGTTTTAGATAACAGTACTAATGAAATGAATAATTTACTGGCACAAAACTATTGTCAGATGACATCTGCGAGTTCCATAATGTGAAAGAGTTCGCTTCAAACTGAAGACATTAAACATAGTAACATTTTTGCCATGAATTTCATTTCCAAAGTCAAGAGGGCCCTGGAATAGCCCAAATATAAATGTTTTACATTTAAATTGCGATATTGGAAACTAATGAACACAAACAGAGTAAAGGATGTATTTACTTTGTTAATTCATAAATTTCAATATGAAGAGAATGCTTTCATTTGTTCGTCCAATGACAGAAATAGATGTACGTTGTGTAATAATTAACTCAATTTTCTAGTAATTAATTCCCTTGTCTCCAGTCTACTGCTCTGTCCATTAAAATCCATGGTTAACAACTGTTGAAGAAATATAATTTGCAAGTCTATATTTAACAGATTCACTTCAGGTTTTGCCTATCCCTTTAATTTTAGTACTAAACAAAAATGTTATATTTGTGTTTCGACTCCCTCCCCTCTCCCCCCAATATTAAAAGGACATCTCTTTAGGCCTGACTGCAAAAAAATATAAACCTGTACCGGTTGTTTCTCCCCTCAGGCTTAAAACAATCAGTAATGAAGCAATTTGTAAGCATGGGTATAAAATAAAGTGCAGGGAAATGAACGGTTTGGGAATTTTGAAATCTTTAAGCTAAAGAATGGTTTGGGAATTTTGAAATCTTTAAGCTTCCAAGTCTGAGATACCAGCTAGTTTGCTGAAAGTCTGCCAGTAAAAGGAAAGGATGAACATGGGAGCTGAAGAGAAGGAAGCATTTTAAGACCAGGGTGCTTGGCATATCCATAGAGTAGCAGTTAAGTTGGATAAGTTAGATTCATTTTAAAATCTATAATAAAGCAGTGTCTTCTTTGCATAATTTGAACATTTTCTCCCAAGAGACAATGACTTGTCATCATGCCATGAGCATCTGGCTATTTCTTATTATGTGATGAGACCTTTTTTTTCTTGTTTTGATGATCTGACAGGATATGCACTAGGCCAAAGTGCAAAGAAAGTCATTATCAATCTGTATGTGCAGTGGCAGATGTCTCTATTCATCACTATTGCTACAGCTTTAAGTGACAATCAAACATGCATTTTTTTAAAAACATTTTCTGTACTAAAGGTGACAGTGTAAAATTTCAATCTCGAAAAAGTAACAGGGTTTTCAAATGAGACACATGCATCTGCAAATGAAATAATCTATCACATTCTGATATTTTATAGTTATGTGTAAAAAGTTGGAGAACATGAAATTCCTAGATGAAACCCAGAATCTCAGTTAATTAGAAAGGATATAAAATTAACTATTGAAAACTATGAATCGATGCTGCATCAGTAATTTACAGTCTCAAAGAAAAACAGACAGTGTTTATAAAAAACTTTAGGGGAGATTTTTAATAAACATTAACATGAAAATGTATTATTTTACAACATTTACTAAGCATAAATTTATATCTTTGGAGAATACTGAGACTATTTTGTAGAAACCAACAGTTAATTCTGCCATGCAAGAAACATATTGCGTGATAAAATTTTCAAATTAGTTGAGCCTATACTCAACTAATTATATGTCTGAAACCTGTTAACATAATTTATATCAACTTGTTGCTATACTTTTATTAGTAATAAAATTATAGAATAAATAAAATATGTAAATTAGTAATAAACAATCATATTTATATTTGTGTATATGTATTTAAACAAGATAACGGTGGTATAATTACTACTATTCTTTTAATTCACAATTTACTTATAATTGCTCATGTCTATTTTCTCCTTACATTATTTTATACCTAATTCAGCCTGTTTTATGCCAAGAACTAAAAAAACTGCAGTGAAAAGTTACTGAAGAGTTTTCTACCTTGGCACTCCTAGGAGGGTGGACAGTCATAACTCTCAATCTACATTTTCCAAAGACATATAAAGGTTAGTAATAAGTGGATTGGTGCTAAAATAAAATAATAATTCCTAATCTTGCAAAAATATCTCTTTCACATCTTCAACTTTGTGATTCTAGTTATGTCTAGGTTTCATATTTGTAAGAAATAACACAGAATCTACTGATAGGCATATTTTTTGTAAACACTAAGAAAATAGAGTATATTTTCAGACTTCTCATAAAATGAATGTTTCCCTACTGGTATTTGCCTGATCTACATTTTCTCTGTAAATTTTAAAGGGCTCAGAACAGTGCCTGGAATAGATGCTATTATAAATGCTTGTTAAACACAATATAATAACCATCTGCCATCTGAATTACTTCTCAAGCAGGCCTATTAGTTTGAAGTCCAAAATATTAAAATATGTACATAGACAAATCTCCTCTCCTATCTTACAGGAAGCAAAGTTGGGGGATTTATTGGCTTCTTATCAAGCAAAACCACCAGGAACTAAAAATTTCCAAATAGAATATGTAAGTAAATTTAATTTTATATAATATCACTTGGATGTTAATAGTAACAACTCAGCAAATATTTATTGAAGATCCCTATGTTCAAAATATTTTATCGGTCACTTTAAGTAATATTTAGCTGAAAAGATGAGGTCCCTTTCTATGGTATAGTATAGTAACAATTATAGGCTGTCTTAATTCATAATGAAGTAGTGTTTTTATAAATACTTGAAATTATATAGTGATTCATTACAATAAAATAAATTGGATTTTCATATTTTACTTAGATTGCTCTATATCTAAATCAATCTATTTACCTATCTACCTACCTACATCTATGTATCTATGAAGGGAGAAATAACCTGAGAGGGAAAAAGTGTTATACAATGTAGTAGGAAGTTTATTCATAATTTGTGGCTCCAAGCTCTGTGCAATATTTAAATATCTTGCTCCTCTAAATCAAGTAGTGTCAAGCTCTCACAAAAATAGGAGTTCAGTTACTTCCAAAGTTAGACATAGTTAATTATTTAAAATGACAATCAACATCCTAAAGTGCCATACGTTATTTAAAATTTCCAATTGAATAGTACTTTGATTCTAATAAAAAACGTGTTTAATGCTTGCATATTGCTTCACAGGAAAAGAAACCAATATAGCAGTCAAAGTAACAATCACCCTCAGAAAGTCACACTATGAATAAAAGACCCAGTGTCCAACCTACCTGTGGGTAATTAGTGACATGGAGAAATTAAACCTTCAGTACATATCACTCTCCCTTAGGATTCTCCTGTTTTCTATCCACTGCCTTTCTCCTTTCTTGCTTCCTTCCCTTTCCCCTCAATAGTAATCTTATAACTTCTCTGGTCCTTAATTTAAACTTTAATTATAAAAGTAATTAAAACTGCATAAAGCTGTATGTTTCTGTCAATTGTTTTCTCATGCCTTTAAAAGACAGGTGCTAACTTAAAGTCATTGTATTTGAGTTCATCTCTTTTTAATTCCGAATCCCTCACTGTTTGCCTATGAAATAGATGGATAAAATGTTCAGTTTCAAATGAGACAGGAAAGGTCTGCATAGCTTTAATTAATGAAGTTTTCCCCACCCACCTTCTGATATACCCAAGTCCAAAATTCATAGGTCTTTACTAAGTTGTGCTTCGATTTGATCATAATTTGGCACAACTCTTCTATATAGCCTGACAGCTTAGTATCTTAAATACTCATCCTTATTTTGAAGTTATGATCTAGAAATTTATTTTGTTTTATTTTTATTTGGAAGGCAGCACTAAAATAGTCTTTGCTATTGTTAATCAGATTGCAGTACCTAAGTGGTACACCAACTGTGTTAGGTCAATGACAAGTCAGAAGCAAATGCACATTCCCTCGACAAACATAGTACTGTGTCTGGTACAGGTTACTTAAGGGTCTTGGTTTTGTACCACGCTTAAAAATATGAATTCACTCTTTGTGTTCAGAATTGGATCTCTTCTTTTTGAGCACATTGTGTTCAAAATATTTCCAGAATGACTCTTCTCATCCAAATTGGTCACACAGAGAGCACCGAGTCTTGGCCAGGTATGAACGGTGGCTCTATAACGGACGCAGTCTGTGACCTTGAGAAAGTTACTCAACCACACGATGCCTTAGTTTCCTTATTCAACACACAGGGGCTATTTAATAGTATTTGCTTCAAAAAGGTGATATACAATTAAAAAGTTAATGTATGTACAACACTTAAATCATATCTAGTATGCAACAATCTCTAAAAAGAATTCGCTTTTATTATATATTCCATTTTCTCAGGATATCCTTTTCTGATAATCACTCTCTGAGCCACAGAGGATGCCAAGAGTAATGTCCAGAACTGTGGCCGGATTACAACACAAGTGTCCTTCTTAAGGAAATCACTTGAGTCAGGAACTGCCATAATCTCAACTCACATAGTAGCAGTTCTTGTTCAACTGTTTCTACTTTTCCCTTATAAAATTATTAAAGACTTATATATCGGAGAAAATTTATATTGCTTCTATTTAGTCTTCATGAATTTACTTGCCTCCAAGGAACACCAAAGTTGTTCAGATTTTTTGTAATGTTACTGACAATTTATGACTTGCAATTAGTTTAAAATTCTCTTTCACTGACATTTAAAAAGTTTGTAAAGTTTTCAAAAGTAACTTAATATTACATATATTTTATTTTACCAAGATAAAACTTTTAAACAGGTGTGATGCTGAAAAAATAAAGGATAAATTTCATGCCAATAAGTTTAAAAACTATATAGAAAAACATCTTATCTAACAAAAGAGAAATATGCAAATTGACCGTACTTCCACTATGCCCACCAGCCAATCAGGAGCAAGTATGCACATAAACCCAACCATGGTGGCGGTGGCCACAGAGCTGGAGCTAAGTGGAGGCTTGGGTTGCCCTTGGTGATGGAGGAAGCCAAGCTTCCTGCCTGTCCTGGCTGGCTGTAGGCTCCTCTCAAGGCTGCAAAGTTTCAATTATAAAAGATAAACAAATCCCAGATATCTGCTTCCAGCTGCTGTGGCCTCTGCTCAAGGAGGAGCTGGGAGCCTGGGTTGCCCAGGGCTCTGAGCATCAGCCATTCACCCAGACTGGCCAGGCACCCCAGTGGGGATCCCCACCCTGAAGGGGGTGTGGCCAGCCTGCAAACAGCCCTAGGCCCCTCACCCAGGCTGGCCACACCCCCATGGGGTGAGGGTCCCCACTGGGGGGGGGCTTGGCCAACCTGCAAGCAGCTATCAGCCAGGCACCCCAGGCCAGCCAGGCTGGCCAGGCACCCCAGAAGGAACCCCCACCCTAAAAGGAATGTGGCCAGCCTGCAAACAGCCATCAGCCCCTCACCCAGGCTGGCCAGGCACCCCAGCATGGACCCCCCCCAGATGGCCCAGTCCAATTGACTCCTATTGGGGTGGGCCAGGCTGGCCAGACCCCACCCATGCATAAATTTGTGCACCAGGCCTCTAGATAAATAAAAAACCAAAATATCAAGCATAGTAGAAAATACTTTTATAAGATACAAGATAGGCAAAAGGTAATAGCCTTAAAATTAAAACTTGTATATTATTTAAAGAGGCAAAATATAAACATATACAAATATATGAATGAGAAAATGACCGAAGAATACATACAGGAAAGGAAGAGGTAGTCAAAACAACAAAGCGAGAAAAAGGAATAAAATGTATCCAAATTAGAAATAAAGAAGTAAAAAAAACAAAACAAAAAACTTTTTTTTTAGAAGACATGATCCTATACATAGTAAATCTCAAAGAATCCACAAAATACAATTAATCCAGTTGATTATGATTGGTTAGTCCTGAAACCCAAACTGTGGACTACAGGACTTCTGGTGAGAAAAGAGTATGATGCAGTAGACTCAATACTTAAAAAAAACAACAACACACTAAAAAGCAGATTATGATAACATTAATCTGCACTTGTGATGAGAGAGAGTGAGAAAGAGAGAAACACTAGGGAGAAATGTTTTTGTAGAGTAACAAGTTTAGTTTATTTAACAGATTGGAAAATAAAGTTGAAAACCAGTGAGGCGGCATTGAAAAAAAAAAAGTCTGGAATGACAAACCAGAGTTGGAGTTCATTTCGTCAACAGAAGTAAAACATGAAAGACTGGAGGCATGGGAATACTTCTATTATTAACTTCCCATTGTATGACGTTAATGATATATAAACAAAACATGTACCTACTAAGTGGGCGGTAAATGAACTGTGGATTGATCAGATCCAGATGTGTGTGATCCTCATCTTCCCTTCAGGCATGGGCAGTCTGTATTATGTGGGGCTCCTGTCATATAGTGTAAGCACTTGTTTTAACTTTTGAGTATCTTTGGAGAGTTCATTATTTAAGTTTATGGCAGATGAATTAAGCAAATCTTTAATCTCAACTGTCTTAATATTGACTTTGGCTATTGTAACATTCCTTGTGTGATGCATTTTACTGCTGTTTTCCTACAAATGGTAATGGCTCTTTATAGATGTATTATCCATTATGTGAGTGTACAGCTGTCACCCAGGGTGAACTGAAGATTTCTACAAGCACTTCCCAGTTGTCTGTTAGATAAGAACCATATAATAACTGCTTCTTAATAGAATGCTAAGTGCAAAGAAAATCAATTGGGTTAATACCATCCAGCACCCAAAACCTAAGTTAAAATGACACAAATACAAAGTTTCCCATTTACTACTTCAACTTAAAATGGCCTATTTTAATAAGTCAGATAAAGGTACTTGCAAAGAGAGGAATCGTTTCACTAATTGGAATTATTACTAAAATAACCAGATTTAATTGCAAATTCACACATACATGGCTTTTCACTCTTACTTAAGCGGTGACATGTAAGTGGTCAAAAGGGCACTAGAGGGATAATGTCTCAGTAATACTAATAAACTGCAAGGACCTTGTAGGAGAGACTAATTAGTCATTTTCCTTTCCCCCAAGGGCACCAACCTTGCCTACATTTATCTGCTTTCCTTGCTACTTGGTATGATCACCTTATATAATAAAAAGCTAATATGCAAATAGACCAAATAGCAGAACAACCGGAAAAACTGAACAACCAAATAACTGGTCACTATATTGTGTGCTGACCAACAGGGGGCAGGTGCAGAACATGGTGGGTGTAGGCTGTGATGAGATGGTGGAGGTGAATGGGGGTGGCCAGAGCAAGCTGGGGTGCTGGTCACTGTCATTGGGGTGAGCCTCTGGTGGTTACTGAAATTCTTTGCTCCCGTGCGCCACAGTCCCTCCCAGGGCATGCACCTGCTGCCAGTACTGGCCCCACTAGCACTCACTGCCAGTACTGGAACCGCTGATCGCATCTGCTGTTGGTGCCTGGTGCTGTAGTCCCAATCATTCAGCGCCATCTGCGGGTGTGAGCGGCACCTGCTGGCCAAGATCGCTCCTGAGGGATTCTCCTGAGGAGACCTGGGCAGCAGCAGCTGCTCACACCCACTGAAGGAGCTGCCCCGCTTGCACCCACTGCTGGTGCCAGCCCCAATTGATTCAGGCTGTCAGCAGGTGTGAGCCATGGCAGAGGGAGCGGGGCTGTCAGCAGATATGTGATGGGGGGGGGTCGCCGCGGCAGGAGGGGCCAGGCGGGGGCACAGAGGATGGGCCAAGACCTAACCCTGTGCCTACTGCAGTCTCGCAGCCCACAGTTCCTTCCAAGGTGCACAAATTCATGCACTGGTCCCCTGGTCTGATAATAATCAAATATGAGCAGAAGTGGCACTAACTTTTAAGCCTCTCCCATAAACATTTCCTAATGCAATCCTCCCCTCATTCTCTTGGTCCTTTCTGTAGTTGAATGGACAGGACTTACAGAAACAGATAAGAGTATTGTGGATAGGAAAAAAGATGCTAGATGCCAGAATAGCTCTGCAGATCACAGTACTGTACTTGCTCCAAGAAATAAACATTGATTGTGTTAAGTCACTAAAATTAAGGGGCTGCCTTTTATAGTAGTTACCTTGAACTGACCAATACACTGCTGCAAGTTTAAGGCTGTGTCTTTTTTCACTTTGCTTTTCCTGAATCTAGAAATGGATTTAAGGAGGCACTAGGTAAAGTTTGATTTAAAATGATAACTAGCCCTCACTGCTTTGGCTCAGAGGATGGCACATCAGCCTATGGACTGAAGGGTCCCAGGTTTGATTCCTGTCAAGGGCACATGCCTGGGTTGTGGGCTCGATGCCCAGTGTAGGGTGCGCAGGAGGCAGCCGATCAATGATTCTCTCTCATCATTGATGTTTCCATCTCTGTCTCCCTCTCCCTTCCTCTCTGATACAATATATATATTATGAAGACTAAGCATTTGAGCTGAAATCTGCTTTTATTGTGAAATTGGGATGGGCAATGTCTTATTTTCCTTCCAAAGCCAAGATTCAGATATTCCATGAGTTGAGGATTCTAATTATTCTATTTTTTGTTGTAGGGGGAGAGGGAGCTGTTTTATGTGAGCTTTCCTAAGCATACTTTATTTATTCAGTGTAGATGTCATTGTGCACATAGAAAATATTTCTTCAAGTCTTATAAACTTCCAAGCTAAATTTCTTTGTTTAATACAGAGTGGGCTGTAATAATATGAGAATGTAGAAATAAGAAATAGATACTTCAACATAATATCCCTTCTTGCCTTAAAATGACCAGATAAACAAACTTTCTATTGCATACTAGAAATAAATGTAAACAGAATAATAAATTTCAGCCTGAAAGTGTTAATTCCTTACTTTCAAATAGCAATCATCTTAGAAACCAACAATTGATTATCAAGAAATCACTGTCAGGTGACCTTTAAAGAACTCAGGTAATGGAACCATTCATTAATTATGATGCTAATATATATTGATATATTGCATTAACCTTGAAATACTAAAATAATAATTATCATACCATTAGGGAAAACATACAAATCATTTCGCTTACCCCATACTTTCAGAGTAAAGAAGAAAAAATAATACCTGCTATCAACATTTACTTAAATTCAACTTTAAGTATACTTTTACAAAGAGTTGATTTTGTAGCTCTGTTATCAAGATATATCCCTTCTTTTTTGCCTTTGCAGCTTTCTATTCAAAATCTCTGAAAAGGGCCTATGAATATTTTCCTAAGAATCAACTTAGTATTTGTATACATAACTTTTTTGTTGCTTCTTTAAGGATCAATTTTTTTATGACACTTAATCCTTGTGAGCTGGCATTTTTGAGGTAGGGATAAGTTAGCTTACTTTATAACTTCACTAAAATATTAGCTTACCATTGCTAGAGAGTGAAAGACAATAGCATTTCCACTAAAATCCCCAGTCAGGTACAAAAAGTAACATAAATAATGCATGCTATATATACTAATACATACATGTTGCATGTCAAATGCATGTTAATTGAATGCTATACATGTTATGTTAATGTATGTTTAAATGAATGCACAGGAAAATGCTGATATTAAGGCATGTGAAGAATTAACCCAGTCACTTTTAATCTATCTTTAAAGGCTTGTCATGCTTTTATAAAAATGAGAGCACTTCCTAAATCATTGTGCACGCATTTTATGTCATACAATTAGATAATAGGAAATACACCATTATTTGGGATTAGAATGGAAAAAATGTAAACTGAGCAAGTTTACAAGAGGTGTTAGGTAAGTCCAGATAATCATATACCTCTTTATTATAAAATCAATTGGTTTGAGCTAATATAATTGTCACAAAGCCATTTAAATAAAAAGTTTAGAGAGTACATGGATGTAACTTCAAAAGCGTATGTGGTATAACATAAGGAATCAAGGGTTCAGCCAACTTTTATTGTATTTGAATTATTCCCATACTATGTATCTAACAACAGAAAATGATTCTTGAACATTAAATTAAAGATGATTGTTATAATTGGCTTAAAATCTAGCTAACAAGTAAAAACAGATTGATGTGCACACATATATTTCAAAAGTACCAAAAAGAAACTAAGCAATGATTTCCCAAGCTTACACATCTGTTCTTAGGCCTGAACTTTTGAAATACAGTTTAGATTGCAACCAGGATATTCTATTATATTTACCCTATTCCAATGTTCTCTTCTTTTCTGTCCTATCCTACTCCATTTCAGTTCATCACCTAGGAAAATATGGATTTTGATACATTTAATTAATTTCAAAATTCAGTAATGGATTTTATAAAAGTTTTAAAAAACATAGTATAGTCCTAGCTTTTATGGCTCAGTTGATTGAGCATACTCCCATGCACTGAAAAGTAATTGTTGGATTCCCTGTCAGGGCACATGCTTAGGTCCATCACCAGTTGGGGTGCCAGCTGGAGGCAACTGATCAATGTTGCTCTCTCACATTGATGTTTCTCTCTCTCTTCCTCTCCCTTTCTCTCTCTAAAATCAATAATAAAAATATATCTAATCTAATAAAAGCATAATATTGAAATTGACCGTTTCTTTGGGATGCCTAAGCCACGCCCACCAGCCAATCAGAGCGAATGTATGAAAATTAACCCAGCCAAGATGGAGGCCGGCAGTCACAGAGTTGCTGGAGTAAATAGGCAGCTTCCGTTGCAGCAGGAGTAAAACTGTTTGCCAGGCGCCTGGGCTTCTCTCTGCTCCAGGCAACAACATATTCGCAACATTGTCTCAATTATAGAAGCCACAGAGCTGAAGCCAACAGAAGGCTCCATTACCTGCCTGGGCCTCAGCTTAAAGGAACAGTGCATCAATTATAGAAGATAAATAAACCCCAGAAACCTGCTTCCAGCCAGCCTTGCTGGGACGTTGGGTCAATGGGAGCTGTGGGCAGCTTGAAAGCCTGAAAACGCCCCTCAGACCATCACCCAGCCTGGCCACACCACAATGGGGTAAGGGGCATTACTGGGGGCTTGGCCAGCCTGCAAACAGCCATCAGCCCCTCACCCAGGCTGGCCAGGTAGCCCAGTAGGGACCCAAAACCTGAAGGAACTGTGGGCAGCCTGAAAGCCTGAAAATGGCCCTCAGCCCCTCACCCAGGATGGCCACACCCCAATGGGGTGAGGGACTCCACTGGGGGGCTTGGCCAGCCTGCAAACAGTCATCTGCCCCTCACCCAGGCTGGCCAGGCACGCCAGCAGGTGGCCATCCCCAGAGGGGTCCCAGACTGGGAGAGGGCACAGGTCGGGCTGAGGGACCTCCCAAATTTTTGTGCACTGGGCCCCTAGTATTTAAATAAACCAAAATACAGTATAGATTATTTAAAGAATTGAAAAGCTAAAATATTAAATTAATATTAAAGTCTGTGTTCTATAATAAAAAAGACTTTAATATCTCTAATTAAAGTGGTCCTATCTTAGCAAAAATACATGGCTTTATTTAAATTAGTATTAGGGCAAATATCTTAGTTTTCTAATTGCCTAAAAAAAAAATCCATCATATTATGAAAAAACATTTTTCTATGAAGTACCTTAATAATCTATAGAAATTACTTCTCTAACATATACAGGGTGTAGCAAAAGTAGTTTACAGTTGTTTGTATGAAAATAATACAATAAATAATCCCATATAATAAAAGCCTAGTATGCTAAGTGTCCAGTGTCTGGTCAACTGTTCAACCAATCAACCGCTCACTGTGACATGCACTGACCACCAGGGGGATGATGCTCCCGCTGGTAGGTTAGTTTGCTGCTGGGGTCTGGCCGATGGAGACTGGGCGAGACAGGGCCAGACACATCCTAGAGCCCTCCCACGGTTCTTCCCCAACCCTCACTGTGCACCAGTGGGGTCTCTCAGCCTGGCCTGTGCCCTCTCACAATCCGGGACCCCTCTGGGGATGTCGGAGAGCCTGTTTCGGCCCGATCTTACAGGCCACTCCCCTCTGAAGGGTGCTAGAGATGCAGAGCTCATGGCTGGTGAGCACTGCTGCAGAGGCTTGAGCCTCTCCCAATGGGGACTGACTGGGCACAAGCCCACAGCAGGGATAATGGGGCCAGGATGAGTGGGAGTGGCAGGTAGGAGCTGCAGGTGGTGTAGGACTGCAGGTTTTGGCCTGATCCCCACAGGCCACCCCGAGGGACATCACTCATGCACAAATTTGTGCACCAGGCCTCTAGTATAAGAATCAACTCTCTTTTGTGTACACACAAGTGTAAGCCTACTCTTGCCCTACCCTGTATATTTTATTCTTATGTCAAACATTGCCATTTCACTTCATATTGCTTTGTGCAAAGGAAGAAATGAAAATCTCTAGATCTTAAAATGGTAATGACATGCTAAATAGCAGCACACAGGATATAAATCTCAGGTAGCTGACAACAGAATTAGCTCTCAAGACAAAAAATAGCTAATGACAGAGAATCTTTTAATTATTCATTTGAAAAATATTTCTAGAATACCTGCCACATACCAGCTAATACTCCTGGTATAGTGAAGAAGACAGGCTCTCTCCCATGGAGATTAGGGAAAAGCACATACTAGAAAAAATAAACAAAGGAACATTTAAATAAATCCCTGTAGTGCTGTGAGGGAAAAGCAAAGCAATGGAAGACGATGGAGGGTCAAGAGGGAAAAAGAAACTACTAGATGCAAAGAGCAGGGAAGGTCATATATGGATTGAGATATGAATTAAATGAGCAAGATTTACATAAAGGGGGATGCTGCAAGAGGAATGGGAGAAGTATGACCTTAGCAACTAATTTGGTTGCATTCCCCTTCTTCCTTCTTCTAAGAAGTCAAACCTTAAAGGACAAGGCTTTGAAGGGAAGCAGAGTTTGCTACCCCAATATATGCCCTTAGAATACTGATTTTAAGCTGGTTATTCAGAAACGAAAGACTCCAGGAAAAACCTCGGACCTTCCCTCTAACTGTCTAAAAGGAATTTACATAGAGGACCTGCTCCAAAAAGGGAGATATCACAGTTTTTAACATCCCATGGACAGCCAAAAAATTCTCTTTCAAATTCAGTATGATAGAGAGAGAGGAACCCAGCAAATCCCCTCTCATGAAATCCCACTGTTGAAGTGGCTCAGCAACCATTTGTTGACCAAGCGTCTGCTTTTCTATGGCCATGTTAAGTGCCATCCTGCCCTCTGAGGTTCCAAAGCACAGCCCTCTACATTTCTCCTTAGCTTTAGAATTCCAGATAGACCGCAGCTGCCTAATAATGCCTGCTGAGGTTGCATTCTCATGGCACTCTGGCATGTACACCCATAATACATTTTGGACATTTCCCCCTGTTAATCTATCTCATTTTAACTGGATTATTAGTCCAGTCAAAAGAACTTAGAAGGTGGAAGAAAGTTATTTCTTTTTGTATTCTCACAGCTACTAAGGAAACTATTTTTAATAAATACCCTTGATATAATTTACAAGAGGTTGTTACTACTCATTACAATTATTCTACTTGATTCTCCTTTCAAGATAAAGTGTTGGTATCAGGGCTAATTTCACAATATCTAAATACATATAACTCTACTTGGTTAACAAATTAATATTTTTCAAAGAATGGTTTATGATAAGTAGGTACTTATTCCTAGTGCACTGCCAAAAATTAAAAAAATAGAGAAAGAAAATAACAGCAAACAACAGATTTTAACACCTGTTGCATACACCATTTATTACTTATTTTCTTACATAAGGAAAAATTATCTGTAACTTGTAGGTGATTTAATTTTAACAGGTTTTAATATCCCATGGATAGCCAAAAAGTGCTCTTTAAAATTCAGTGTACATACAACAGTATTCTTCCTACACTGTTACATAATTCTGAAACATAATTTAAGCTATAACAAATGAGAGTTAAAATAATCCAATTGCCATCACAAATGCCCAGCCATTTTGAGAAATGTAGAGTCTGATTGCTCCGAGGGCCTTTTCCCGGTCAGCTGCATGTGCCCTATCGCAGGCCATCAGTGCGCTTTCCTGTCAGGTTTTACAGAGTTAGGGCCAGCATCTGTGGCAATAATAACTCAAACGGACAATGATGTAATACGATCATATGCATTATTATTTAAACATTTAAGTGTTCAATTCAGAGAAATATTGTAAGGCAGGACTGACACTAATTACATTTTGCTTCAAACTCTTCACCACTGCTTCAAATGTAATGACAAGTAATTTGGCACCGAGGCAGCATAAATGCTTGACTTTGCTGTGAGCCCCAGAGGGATTTTCCAGAGACGGAAATGGTCAGGAGGACATTTCCATGGTCACATTTACTCCAACAAACATGACACTGCAATGTTTCAGGACTCAAATTAAAATGGCCAACTAATTAAATAAAAATAAATGAATCTGTGATGCACCATTGAAGTCAAAACACATGGACTGACTCCAAGAGTTGGAGGCTACATTTTACTAACAAAGCATTTTCAAACACCCGGCGTATTGGGAATATGTAAGTAAAGAGAAAACTGAATAAACTTCAGGATTACATCCTTTCATATTTCCTTAGGACTGAAGGTTAAAGTTCAGAGTTAAATTTTCCTGACCATTAGCAACATTTTATTAAGCCTATAATTAACGATTCTAGTGTTTCCTCAAGGGACATTCCAATTTCGATTTGAAAGGATTGTAATTAAAGAAAGCTTTATAATATAGCTAAAACCATGCTTTTTATTTCAAAATATAAACCATGGACACAGGACACAGGCTATTGCTGAAGTATTCTTTTTCACATATGAGATCCCTATCCTTAATTTCTTGCCCTTCATGAAGAGCCTAGATTTTGTAAGATATTAATGCTAATCAATAAGCGACATCTCTAAAGATGTATCAATAAAAATAATGTCAGTGAGAGATTCTTGTCGGCCTCTTTCAAAACTGACCTTCACTGTTTAATAGTTTTCTTACGGACACATTTTAGATTCACAAATAAATATCAAGCAGCACTATTCCTTATACTTCAAGCATGTTCACCACTAACTCTTATACTTGAATATTTTCTAACTGTAGATTTCTTTAATCAGGGAAGAAAAAAAGGATTCATCTGCTTTTTTAAAAAATATATATATATTTAGGAGTCCAATTTCAAACTTATTCTAATTCACATAGATTAGTATTTTGTACCAATGAGTATATAATTTTATAGCATCAACAAATGTAGATGCATCAGCAATACTAACAGTGCAAAGATCAAAGGCAGCTTTCCTTGCTTGATATATAAATGTGACCAACATTTTAGAAGCAATGGTGTAACAAAGGCAGCATTAAAAAAAGCAGAATGCTGCAAGCTAAACAGTGTGCTGCTGCAACACAGTCTTGGATAGCAAATTTTATTTCTATTAGATTAAGAATATTACTGTTTAAATAGTAATTAGTGGGAAGAGAGCCACCAAGGAACCTGTATGCACATATGTGGAAGCCATGGATACAGACAATAGGGTGGTGAAGGCCTGGAGCAGGGGGTGGGGGCAGGTTAGAGGGAGTCACTGGGGGGACACAGGGGACATGTGTAATACTTTCAACAATAAAGGGTTAAAATAATAAAAACAAATAAATAGTAAATCCATATGCATTAGAACTTTACCTAAAAGGACTTTCTTACGTCTGGGGAAGTATCACTGTATCAAATGTTGAGACCCAAGGAATTCTTGAAAAGTTACCTCATTATGAATATCCCTGAATGCTACACCCAGGCCACAATGGCAGGCCCTCAGTGCTTGCCTGTCACTCACTACGGTTTCTCTCCCTAAGTTTCCTTCTGTTCTGTATATGACCTTTCTGGCTCACGCAGTTTTGAGTTTGTGATGAATATTCATTATTGTCTTTTGAAATGAAGGCTACATTTCCAAGTGCCATGAACCTTCTGGAGCTGGAATAGCTGGGCATTGTGAACTAGTAAGATTGTATTTGCAGCTGGTGACAACATCTCTACTCCTTCCTCTGTTACAGATGTGTATAGTCCAATCCCTCTGCATTGTACCGCCTCTGCAGTAATTTTTTCTCTTTAATGAGATAAAAAATAACAAAAACCCATTCAAGCTTAATATTATCTCATTCAAAGGGTATCTACTTGATGTCACAAAAATATCCAGAGAAGATTAGATTATAAGTGGGTGATAAATCAGATAAATCATTTCCTACCTGTCCTTATTCCTATAGAATGTGTATGATGTGCATCAGTACTAACATATATGATCCAACTAATCCCCACCTAACCCTCTGAGGTCTATCCGAATGCCACTACTTCATCCAGGACACTGATGCTTAAAGTATCATCTGACCTGATTGAAACCTTGTAGAGCAAGCATGTCAAACC
This sequence comes from Murina feae, assembly GCA_004026665.1. Lineage (NCBI taxonomy): Eukaryota > Metazoa > Chordata > Mammalia > Chiroptera > Vespertilionidae > Murina > Murina feae. The sequence continues at coordinate 5,476 of PVJC01003859.1, read as the reverse complement.
CATGAACCTGGGCCACATGCAGCCTACAATGAATATTTTTGCGGCCCAGCCAATGTAACGTCATGTAAGAAAACTTTAACGTTATCATTGCTCTTGTTCTATTTTACATTACACTTTTCAAAATAAACCTATGTTTCCATGAAAATTAAAGCTTGTGTATTTTGGGGGCCCACATCATTTTACACTTTGTTTATTTGGCCTGTGTTAGCCTTTGAGTTTGATATGCTTGTTGTAAAGGTACAACTGGGATTTAATGTCAGGTATCTCTGACCTCCAAAGAAAATAATTTTAAAATAATCTGTGCATTATGTAAGCCACTCGTGTAAATATTAGTTTATTTGGGTTTGAGTGTCTTTAAATGTTTTTACCATTCTCTGACACAATCGAGAAAATTTTTCTTTGGGTGTGGCAATGAAGGATTAATACATAAGGATGCTAATTCACCAGTCTTAGTTTACAGTGAAATTAGCACAAACCTAAAGATAAAATTCTGAAGGCCTCTGTTATACTGTACCCTGCTGTATCTTCTAAAGAGACACGAGGTCCTTTAGATATTACTGTAAGTTTACTGGTTAAACAAATATGGAAATGCCCACAGGGGAAACTGTACTAAAAGTGAGTGAGTAAGAGATAGTTTACCATATCCTTGTACTCTAATTGCCCTAAAATATATGAAGCACACACATGTGTATCAGGATTGACATCTATGTCATCTCAACTAATCCCCACCAAAACCCCATAACATATGTACTAATAATCCCACTTCACAGATGAGCAAACTGATGATTAAGATCAAGTAAGTGGTACAGCTGGGATATAAACTTAGGTCTCTCTAACCCCCAAAGCATATGCTTCTTTTAAACACAGGCCAAGTGTTGGGTACTTACTATAACAGCTATGAAAGTAGTATCTGATAGGTTAGTTCTAAGCAATATGAGAATTTGGCAAATACAAAAGGGTTCTGGACTGTAAGTGCAGAGTAAAATTAAATTTTGTTCTGTCCAACTGAATAGTGCAAGATCTTCACTAGTTAAGAGGATTTAAATATCAAGTGGGCCAGTCTTAGGTTCAATCCCAAGGTGCTCTGCATGTCTAGATAGAAAAAGAATAAAATAGTGAATGTTGTAAGTGAAATCTGAGTTCCTAACTTCACCCTACTCATCACAGAACACTTGAGATTTTAGTTATATGGATAGGAAAAAAATAGCATTCTTAACAGAATTGTCTTGCACATTCACAATTTTAACCTGTCGCAGTCCAGCTTTCAGTGGGTTTATGGGCTACATTGTGCATCCCCTACCCACCCCCACCCCGAGAGTTAATGTCTTAAAGGTCTAATGCCCGTATCTCAGACGGTGACTGTATTTGCAGATAGAGCTTTAAAGAGATGATTAAGGTAAAATGAGGCTGTTCGGAAGGAGCTTAATCCAATCTGACTGATGCTTTTACTAAAAGAGACTAGAACGCACAGAGAGACCCCAGGGATACCAGTGCACAAAGAAAAGATCAAGTGAGAAGGCAGCAAACAATGGTTATCTGCATGACAAGGAGAGAAGTCTCCGAGGAAACAAACATTGCCTGAACCTTGATCTTGAAGTTGTAACCCCCAGAAGTGTTAGAAAATAATGTGTTTGCAAAGCTACATGCACCCCTATGTTCATCGCATCATTATTCACAGCAGCAAGACATGGAGACAACCAAATGCCCTGCAATAGAAAGGATTGGATAAAGAATATGTGGTACATATACACAATGGGATACTACTCAGCTATAAGGAGAGACGAACTACTGCCATTGGAGACAACATGGATGGATCCTGAGAATATTATGCTAAGTGCAATAAGTCAGCCAGAAAAACCTAAGAACCATATGATTTCACACATATAAAACAGAAACTTGTGTACACAGACAACAGTGTGGTGGATGCCAGAGAGAAGGGGATGGAGTGGGTGTGGGTGTGTAAAGGGATCCTAATCTATAGTGACTAAAGATGATTTGAACATTCATAGCAGCACAATTTACAACAGCCAAGATTTGGAAACAGCCTTAAGTGCCCACCAGCAGATGAGTGGATTAAAAAACAGTGGTACATCTACACAACGGAATACTAGGCAGCTATAGAAAAGGAAATTTTACCACTTTCAACAGCATGGGTAGAAATGGAGAACATTATGCTAAGTGGAATAAGCCAGTCGGAGAAAGATAAATATCACATGATCTCACTCATATGTGGGATGTAATGATCAACATAACCTGATGAACAAAAACAGATCCAGAGACAAATAATAGGGGAGGGGAGGGGTTAGAGAGAAACCCAAGGACTTGTATGCATGCATATTAGCATAACCAATGGACACAGACACTGGGGCAGTGGGGGCCTGCCTGCGCTGGGAATGGTTGGGGGCAGGGGGTAGTCAACTGGGGAAAAAGGAGACATGTAAAACTTTAGCCAAAAAAAAAAAAAAGATGATTTTTGACTTTGGGTGGTGGCACACAGTGAAATATACAGATCTTATATCATAGACATATACACTTGATACCTATATGATCCTATTGACCAATATCACCCCAAATTTAATAATAAATAAACAAATCTCTGTTTTGAGCCACCCAGTCTGTGGTATTATGTTATGGAATCCCTGGCAATCTAATACAAGTTGAAAAACATAGCTATATAGATTTAGATTTAGATTAGATTCTGTATAAGGATTTTGAAATGCAAGCTTTTGCACAAACTACAGATGTAGGTGGGTTGAGTAAAAGTGGACAAGATGAATCATCTTCACCTCTCATGAAATTTGTTCTCGGCGATTATTCCACTTTAAAGTGTAAGCAGGTTGCATACATTAACATACACAAGTAACAATCTGAAGCAAATCACAGTTTAAAAAGTGAAATAATCGCCCCCACCCCTATTAGTGTAATTTCCATTTGCATTAATGAGCTCAACATCAACAATCTGAGAGATCGACCATCTTAGCTAGATTGTTAAAAAAAATTTAAAAAAGTAAAAAACTGAAGAGACAGTTTTAGAGCCACTAACTGGAAAAGTGTGCAAGGCACACATGCATGATTAAGAACAGAGTAAGCAAGACACTAAAGGGAGAATATTTAATAAACTCGCTCCATCACATGTCAGGGGTCCTCGGTCCTTCACAGAGATGTCAGGATTGAGAGAGGTTTCCTGGGTTGTTTAAAGGACTTAAATGAAGGAACACATGCAGGCCTTTACTCAGATACATTACAGGCAAAAGGAGCCTTATTCAGAGAGCAGAAATTGTTTTTTTAAAAACTTATAAAATGAATAATTCTAGAATATCTACATCAAACATTAGGACCTTGGCTAATATAAGATGAGCTATAACAAAAAATACAGAGAGGAGAAAAACCACGTCCAGGGCAGTTATGGGGCTACGAGGTAGAAGGAAGATTTTTTTACATATGTAAATATGCATGGTCCTTTCTATGAAAAAGAAACAAACTGAAATTTAAGTATTGCATTACTTCAAGATATCTTCCTACTGATAGCTTTGCTAGTTCTAGTAATGGCCAATTAAACCGATGGCTTAAAAGAACCAGCTTGTGGAGTCAAAACGAACAAGCTTCGACAGCAAACACGCATCAGCTGAAGATGTTTCAAAATTACCCAAGTTAATAGAAAAGTCACTTTGATTGCATCTTTCTTTGAGAAGCTCAGCTTTATTTTTTGCTTTTTTTCCCCTCCAGGCATTACCTAATTAAACCTCAATATATATATATATAAGGTTGTGAAATCAACTCTCAAGGTTCTTGTAAGAATCTTGTTGGGAAAGTAAACCTTTCATGAGAGCATTTATTTTAGCCTTTTTATCTCTTTGTTATAGGAAAGACCTGCATCTTACCACTGTTCTGTGCAGATTTTTTTGCAGACTGCTCATGGACATGCATCTTGCTCTCTAGAAGTGACACGCCACCACCACGGGTCAAAAGTGACACTGCAGCCACCCGAGAAGCAGTCGCTGCTGTTGTTTACCGTCCTCAGGTTAGTGAGGATGACCTGAACACTCAGAATGATGGATCCGCATGCCACGCGCTGCCGTGTGTCTGGGATGAATGCTCAATGTGCTGGAAAAGGCTGGAGAATGCTTTCTCAAAGTCCCCAGCCTGCTCCCTCCTCTGCTGCTACATAGGCATCATGTAAAGAAGGGGGTGAAACGTAAAGTACAAATACACTGAAATCAGTGAAAACACAAGTAGTACCAGGAAAGACAAGGCTTTGAAGAGGCAGTTTAATTTTGTGACCCATCCCCATCCCTTCCACCTAAGTATATTTGCCAATGTCTGCAGTTTGGGTTTTGGGTTTTCAAGACTTGGAAGGAGTGTGCTACTAACATCTCGTGGGTAAAGGTGCTACTAACTACCCTGCAATGCACAGGATCGCCTCCCACAACAGGAAATTACCCAGCCCCAAATACCAGTGCAACGACAACTCTACAAAATCTTGGAAGACATGTCTAGTAAAGATGTGAGTGGGTGGCAATGGTACTTTATATTGTGAACTATATCATTCATACAAAGGAAGAGATATAATATATTTTGGGTATAAAGGATGAAAATATAGCTGATACCACTCTAACCATCATCCAACTGAAGAAAAGGATCATTCACAATACCTTAGAATCCTGCTTGTTCAACTACCTAATCACATTTTTCTTTTTTTCCACAGCATATTCCTGTTATTAATTATTTCATTTCCTCAATGATTTTCTTTTCTCTATGTATGTATTTCTAAATAACATATGTTCAGTTTTGTCAGTTTTGAACTTTTTAAAATGGAATCATACTGTATTTTTTATCTTTATTTTTTTTAACCTTCACCAGAGGATATTTTTTTTACATTGATTTTAGAGAGAAAGGGGGAAAGAGGAAGGGAGAGAGACATCAATGCAAGAGAGAACCATTGGTCCATTGCATCCATTTACACTCCCCGAAAGGGGATGGAACCTGCAACCTAAGTTATGTGCCCTGATAGGGAATTGAACCCCCAACCTTTTGTTGTACGAGTTGATGTTCCAAACAACAAAGCAACCCGGCCAGGGCTGATTGTATTTTTGCTCAACATTCCTTTCTTGAGATGCATCTACGTAGATGTGAGTATATTTACTTTAAGGGAATAATTTATTTGAATCACAACTGGCTGTTGATACTTTAAAAATATTGCGTACTGTAATCACCCAAGGATATATTTGTATTCTGTATCTGCTTAGGACTTTGATAAGTGCTCTGGAGTTTTTAAATTTGTGAAATGTCCTCTGTGCTTCTAAGACTCACGGGGAGTTTATAATGAGATAAAATTAAGAGGTTAGGTAATTTTCTCAGCATACTATATAATAAAGAGGTAATATGCAAATTAGTCCTCACACCCTCACAAGATGGCTGTCTATGATCAGGCCGGCGGGGGGTGAGGTATGAGCAAATGACTGAACAAGTTGGCTGC
>PVJC01003858.1:0-67453 GCA_004026665.1 Murina feae | reverse complement strand
AAAAAAATATATATTATATTATATGTAAACTAGAGGCCTGGTGCACAAAATTTATGCATGGGGTGGGGGGGTTCCTCAGCCCAGCTTGCACCCTCTCCAGCCCAGGACCCCTCAGGGGACATTCCTCTCACAATGTGGGACTGCTGGCTCCTAAACGCTAGCCTGCCTATCTACCTGCCTGATCACCCCTACTCACCTCTGCCTGCTGGCCTGATTGCCCCTAGCCGCCTCTGCCTCAGTCCCTGCCATCTTGGCTTTGTCAGGAAGATGTGTGGTCTAATTAGCATATTACCCTTTCATTAGTATAGATGTGGAAGTATAGTGTAGAAGGCTTAACTTATTACTAAGGCATTGGAAAAAATGAATTGTGCTTTGGACTCTAATGGCTCTTTAAACCCAATATATATCCTTTTATATGTAAAATGGAAGTGGAGGAGGTAGAAGAGGGTAAGGAGGGGATCAGTGGTGATGGAAGGAGACTCCAAATGGGTGGTGATCACATGACTCAATAAACAGATGATGTATCATAGAATTATACACTTAAAACCTACATAATTTTATTAAACAATGTCACCCTAATAAATTTGATAATTTTTAAATCCTTTTAGAACTTCAGAAAGCTAAAAACCTACAATAATGAGATTTTATTGCCAGAGTCAGCAAAAGATTAAAGGCACAGAATAAAAATGCTTTTCACTTTAATCTTCCTTTACACATTTAAGAACTTACTGAATTTATTTGAGATCCAAGTTGTCAATTGCATGTCCAGTTGCATGCAAGAGTTATATGACTCCTTAAAATGCAGAGGTGAGCATTTGGAGATAGTAAGTATGTAGAGTAGGCATGAAGATTGAAGGAGACACTAACGCTGCCCCCACTTGGAACTGCCTCATCCTTAGACTTTGGCTAGAGTTGCTACAAATTCCTTTAAGAAATGAAGTCAAGCCCCCTCCACCCCAACATGACGTTTTATTTTATGTGTTAAATAGTAAATACGTTTGCACCCAAATTCAATAATTCCTAAGTGATGTAGGCAACAGAAAGTTATATAAAGGCTCTTAAGAGAAATATTTTTAAAATAAATTATAGGGGAAGATTCCATGTTAAAAGTACCCTAGGTTCTAGTAACATAGAGTAAATAGTAATAAACACCCAAGACAACTTAAATATGACATCTCTCAGAGGCACTATTGCAAGGAAATGTCACATATTATCCTATCAAGTCCTTCAATTCTAACTTACAGAACAAAACAAAATCAAATTGCTAATAGGTACTGGTATATACGTTGAGATAAAGGGCCTTTTTTAACATGTAATACTAAAAAACCTAGTGGAACAATGTTTTTATTCCTTGAAAACTTATTTGTCAGACATATACCACTATTAAGCCATTCAATGAAAGGTACTGTCTGTCCTCATTATTGAAATACAAGAAGAAAACCTCACACATTTTATTTCTTGCACAAAAGAATGTGGTGGGATGTCATTTTGCACGCAGGGATCCTTTTTCTTCTAATTCCTTTCCCTGAGGATTAAATTATTTCTTACAGGGTAACAAGGTTTCAAATCCTCTCTCAACTCATTTTAAAACGGTTTCAAAAGCAAGGCTTGTTATATTGGATTTGTAGACGTCTCAGGGTAACATCAATTCCTTTTAAATATTGATATGTAGAAAAAGACATACATCTTTATTTTTAATCAATTGATGCGTGAGGGCTAAAACTCAGAATTTCCTCCCCCGATATCTGATTCTAAATAAATTTGTTACCGTACTTATTCTGAAGAATAAGGCTAGATTAAGAAAGAGTCCTACATTTTGTCAGCTGCTCTAATCAACAGACGGTTAGACAAATCCAGAAGCAGACCTACAAGTACTCCTCATTCATCTCTCAAGAGACACAGCAGGTGAAGCACCTGTTTTACATGTCAGTACTGTGAGCAGGCATCAATCTGTTCTACGTCACCCTCGAGTGATTCCACACAGTTTTGAAGACTGAAATGCTTTGTATTTTTTAAAAAGAGTAATAAAAAAGGAACATAAGATTGTAATGTTCACTTTGCGTCAACGCAAAATGTCCCTCTCCGAGATTCATGAAATGCCTTATTGTGCTGATATAAGAAGTTCTTTAAACTTGCAATACTGGTGAAAATTAGAGCTAGATATTCCTATAGGAGCCATGGAAAGCTCTTTTATTAGTCTTCTAACAAAAACATAGAGTTGTCTTCAGAAATTTATTTTAAAAAATTTTTGCAACATCCTCCTCTTACAGGTCAGTACATTTATAAACCTAGAGACATGTGGGTGTGGCTTTATATTTTATTTCTAGTTGTTTTTGGTTTGTTTTCTTGTGTGTTTGTTTGTTTGCTTTAAATTCAGTGTCCAGGTCTCAAAGACATCCTGGGCCAGGAGACCTGGGTGTTTCAAGGTAAAATGTGAATGTCATAAATTCATTTTCCAAGGAGATTTCCCCAATTAAATAAATGAATTGCATTAAAGTTGTGGAGCATTTAGAATCGAACTTCTGAGATCTACATAAGGTGCGATAAGTGTGTAAAGGAGAAAGAAAACAGTCATGAGGTAACAACCGGAATAATTTCTGACTGGTGTGTGATTAGCTCAAATGGACTTTCTAAAACTTAAAATTTCAGTGTCAATCATTCAGGGCCATTTTAGTGGTAAAAGGCTATGATTTTATCTGACTGGACTAAGCATCTTGTGCTATGTATGTGATAAATCTTGCTATTTATTTTTTCTTCAAATGGTCATGTGTATTCCCTAAGCTTTTTGATGAACAAAGTGTTAGATAAGCTCCTTGAATCTGGGTATTATGTCTCATCTCCCAGAAATCCACAGCATGAGCTTGCTGTGCTGAACTGTGGAGAATCAATGCATGCTTTGAGGCACACTACTGCCCCCCTAAGCTGCTGAAATGGAGTTGCCCTTAAGAAGACACTAGCTCCCCAGCCAAGTAAGTGTCTGTCACAGGGAATGGCTCTCCGTGAAGTACAGAGGGCATTTTTACTGGGGTCTTCTTGTGGAATAATATTTGATAAAGCCTGATAAGCTCTACCTTTCTTCTTCCCTCCAGTTACCTTCTTAGAAGCACAAAGTAGCTTGGAGATTGACTATCCCTCCCTCATCCCCATATAGTCTTCCCAGAGGGAAGGCGAGGTCAAGGACAAAGGCCACAAGTAAAGTTTCTTAATTCATCCTTTCTAGGCAGTGTCGTAGAAAACTGTGTAGGTAGAAATTAAGTTTCCTGGAAGAGAAAGTTGTATCAATAAAACAGAAATGTACATTAAAAAGATCAACTACATTGAAAAGCCTTCTCATTTTTTTTCCTAATGTCCATTTTTGTAATATTGATTCCTATTCTAACCTTAGGCAATAGACAGTATCCCACACTTGCCTTCACACTGGTTCTGGCTCAACTGGAGAGCTCTCTCTCTTCTGCTTTTTTGTTCTTGTTTTTTTATTTAATAACAAATTTTGTTAAATTATTATGATCATGATAGTTGTCTCTTTCTGCATGGGCTATTATAATTAGAACAAATATTGTGGATTAAGTTTAATTGAAGGGCTTTATTTCATTTTAAAAATATTTTGAGGATATTTGCTATGTGTTTATTTTGTAATAGACTATATTGGAATTTAAGCAATATTTAAAACTGTTTCTTTACTATGATCCATTTTTTTGGTCATTTTACAAACTGAAATGCATTGAATATGAAGGTTTACTGGTATGTTACTGAATATAAACATTTTATAATTTTTTAGGATAAGAAAATTCAAACCATTTCTAATCTGTCCCCATGGAGATGGTCAGAGCTAAAGGTTGTCTGGGTGTTTGGACACACACATGTATTTATGCTTAGACAATGCAATCACAATGCATTACATTTAGAATAAAATCAATATAAACCCTTTCGATGGCCTTGGAAAGAACATGTGATGTGATTTCTTTTTTTAATTCATTCCTTCACTTTTCCCCTTGTCCTGTCTTCTCCAGCAAGCATGGCCTGTGACTTCCCATGGCCTCACCCTGTGTTCCCAGGTGACTACACTTCTTCTTCTGTATCCTTCAGATCTTCTGTCCAGGGTCTAAGCAGGGTCACATCTGCTTAGAGCATTTCATGAACATCTATTTTATGTATAATCTATCATCCTGTCCAATTCCACTCTCATTTCCCATCCTCTTATTTTTAATAACATATGTTTAAATAATGTATCTCTGTCTTATATTGTACATTTAATTTGTGTGAAACTTCATGCAGCCTATCTTCCCCTCAAGAATATAAACTTCATGGAGGCAGCAACGTTGTCTTATTGCCTTCAACACATAGTAGGTTCCTTTTATTAGTTCATAAACTAAGGAATTGGTATTGACATTCTGTTTATCTCAAATTCCATGTCATCTGTTTCTTCTACTCTGTGTGTTTCCAATCTTTCCTTTTGCATTGAAAGAACCTATCTCTTAACTTCCTAATTTTGCCTTCATGAGACTCTGGACCTACCCATGCCTTCAACTTGCTCACAGCCATTAGATACAGTCCGGGTTCCAGATGGTGAGTTTCCTAGCCTCTGCTCAAAAACATGATTTTTAGAGGTAGAGTGCTTTTATTTAAGATTAGTGTCCCAACACCCAAGGATTTCTTATAGCTCTAATATGTAAAGAACATGTTTGCAGCTACAGAGATAAGAACTCAATGCCGATTTCATTTTAAGTTTTGTTCTATGAAAAATTATACCTAATAGTTGGTTCCTGCCCAGTTGGTGTGGCTCGGAGGTTGAGCTTTGACTTATAAACCAGGGGGTTACAGTTCAATTCCCATTCAGGGCTCAATCCCCCGTCTAGGGTATGCAGGAGGCAGCCAGTCAATGATTCTCTCTCATCATTGATGTTTCCCTCTCTCTCTTCCTCTCCCTTCCTCTCTGAAATCAATAAAAAATAAAAAAAGTTTTTAAAAAGATTGGTTCCTATTATGAAATTCTGAAAACACACCCGTGCATGGCTATATATGAGTAGATACTCAGTTATTGGCTAGCTCTACCAGGGTCAGAGAGTAAAAAGGAAATCAGATGCAGAGTTCGAGAGCCCTGTCCCTATTTGTGGTATCGCCCTTGTGCTTCAGCATGTGACGCAGGCATTTTTTATTTCGTTATTTCCTGAAATTTGGTAAAATATGTCCTACCATCCATCCCTGTCTCCCTCCCTCCTCCTCTTCTTTCCCATTCTTCCATGAATGCGAGTGGATTGCCTCTTGCGTACTGTGAGCTGGGGATATAACAGAATTGATGTCCAGCTAGTGTCCATCTGTGTGGCTTTGCAAATGGCTTCTTCACATTTTGGCAATCACTCCTCAGTGACCCCCAATGCCCCCCATTCCATTTACTGTTCTGGGGACCATTCCCTTCTCCATGATTTAGAAACTTAAACTCCAATTGCAATGCCTGTCACAGCAGGGGTGTCACCGGCCCTGCTTCAGTGCTGGAGCAGGGGAATTTCTGGTTGTGAGACAGCCATGTTCAGCCACCCATTACAACCCCCACCAGCTGGCTCTGGGCTTCAGCACTGGCTCCTTCCCCAGAGCTCAGAGGGCCAAGCAGTACTCTCACCAAACCCCATCCTGTTCAGGGAGGCTAAGTCTCTGGAAGAGCAGGAGGAAGAGAAGGCAGCCTTCACGCTGGGGTGGATAAATCATTAAGGGATACCTAGTGCCCTTTCTGGGAGCAGAGAAATAAGCAAGTTCAAACTCAATGGATGCACTGTTCTGTTCAGTAGAATTTTGTGCATTAAGTGTGATCCCTAACCTAGCCTTGGCAGTTAAAGCAATATCAGAGGCAATTCCTTTTAAGACACACAGCCAAGAAAATTGGGGTGGGCTATAGAGAGAGCAGGCGGGGGGGGGGGCACATCCTGTGGAGAGGCTCCAAGTTTGAGCAGGATCCTGATGTCTTGGGGAACACAAATATTTCAATGAGGGGAGGACTGAGACTGAGAGAGGAGGGGTTCACTTGGGGATAGGGGGAATAGAAATATAGGATCACGTGTGCCAAGGTAAAGCTAGTTTCCCACCATTTTCTCTTCAGCCCAGCAGAATTTGCTCTCTGAAGCTAAAAATTAACCAAGTTCCCTAACTTCTGAAAAACTGCTCCATTCACTCTTCATTTCCCAAAGGAGTAAGTCAAAGCTTCTATCCGTAAATCACATTGATAAAATGGGACTGAATTGTTTAATTGTGGAAGGACTGCTTTTCTTTCCTCCTATCATAACATTTAAACAGCCATATCCTATGGGAGCTAACATCATTGACCATGGAGGCAGGAAAGCTGGGGAGGACTCCAGGTTGTGCCTCTGATTAATTCTATGATATAAAAGCCATTCACCCACTCAGCCCTTATCTGTAAGACACAGATCATCACAGAACATGCAAAGTATGTAGGAGATTGCCGAACCCAGAACAAGCATTCACTACACATCAGCAACCATTGATTTTACTTAAGTTATAACACTGACAGAAAGGAAATGGTCACAGTTATAAGAGAAAGCCATATGTACATTCTTTTAATTTTTTTTTCTGAAAAACTATTTGATTGTAGAATAATATCCTATTTCAGGTATTACATAGTGTGTACAGCCTGGAAGGCAGAAAGTTATAAGGTCTTAATTTACAGTTATCTCAGTCAAGTAAATTAACATATTTTAATAACTTCCTACATCATAGTAATAAGCCTGAAGCAGTCCCGAATGTGTAGGCTGGGCTGGCAAGGCAGCCCAGAAGGAGACTAGATAAAGTGTAAACAATTTCAAAGATTATAGGCAGTTAATGGAATGGCAAGGGTAAGATTATATCTTCACTGTAAAAGGACACCAAGAAATAATTTAGGCAAATTAGATAGTTAAAACTATATCTAGCTAATAAAAAGCATATTGAATTACTGGTATTAATTCAAGTTGTTGTTTTTTTTTTGTGTCTCTTCCAGAACCATCTTTACAATGCTTATGAAAGAATGAAGCTGATTTGTAATTATTAGCGACAGGACCTAAAATTTCTTTCACTGTAGAGAAAACCTGATTGCCTCACTTACCTGAAAAGAACCGCTAACTTAAATTACAGCTTCACTAGGAAGTCCCAAATTCACCTCTGTAAACACTAGTGCGCTCAGTATCATAATGGACAGGATTCCAAGCTCATGTAAATGCATTAGCACTTATAAGGACCCCATAAGTAAATGGTAGCATGCATTGTTTGGCCTGGCGTTAGGGAAACAAAACATCTCTGAAATTTTCTCATTACATTCATTTGTAATTCTTTTCACATATTTCTCTTTAAATGGAGATTTTTCCATCAGTTTCTTTTTATCTACATCTCACGAAGGTCAATTGTGCAAAAAGCTCTGCAGTATTAAAAGGAGAACTTTCAATAGCCACACCCATTAAGTATCAATGCTTCCCCTGAGGGTTGTTTTTCATACATGGGTAACTTAAAATCACTCATGTGGCAGAAGGGATATCAAAATTGCACTTTTTAAGTCTGTGTCACTATTTCTAAAATCCTAGTATAAACTACTAATATTTTTCTTAATAAAACTGGGGGTGGTGGTGTCTAGTTCTCAGGACATTGGTCCAAGTTAGTAACTGAGCCAGCATTATGCTTCATGTTGTACAATTTAGACTGAGTGTAAGCACTCATAAAAGAAGTCTTCATCTTTTATAATAAACGAAATTCGTGCATGGGTAGGGTCCTTAGGCCTGGCCAGAGATCAGAGCCCTTTTAGCTGACAGCCAAGGCCTTCCTTCATTCCACCCTGGCCCCTAGTGGTCAGTGCACATCACAGCAAACAATCGAAATCCCAGTCTCCAGGTCGAACTCCGAAGGGGGCACTTTGCATATTAGCCATTTATATATATAGATGACCTCAAATTATAAATATGCCCAAAGGCTCAGCAAAGAGCTTCTGACTATAAGTAAATGAACCTGTTTTCTCTTTTTCAGACAATCGAAATCTGTCATTTATAATGCCTCTGCATCCTTGTGTGTTCAGAAACGAAGGAAAATGTTTAGCTCTTTCCTATTTTCCTTCCTGTCCTCCCCCCCCCCTTTTTTTGGCTATAAATATTCTCCAGAGGGAATTGCAACTACTATTTAATTTTTAAATTAAGTTTCTGAGTGATATTATTTAATAAAATATATAGGTTTTAAGTATAGATTTCTATGATACATGATCCATATATTGCATTGTGTGCCCACCAACCAAGCAAATAATCTTCTGTCACCATATAACTGACTTCCTTTACCCTTTACTATCACCACATCCCCTCCCCTCTGGTAACCACCACACTGTTGTCTGTGTCAGTGAGGGTTTGCTTGTTTTCCTTGTTTGCTTTTTGTTACTTCCAGTTTTATATCTCACGTATGAGTGAAATCATATGATTCTTAATGTGTCCTGACTTATTTCACTTATTCTCAAGGTCCATCCATGTTGTCAAAAATGGCACTATTTCATTTTTTCTTATAGCTGAATAGCATTCTATTGTATCTAAGCACAACATCTTCTTTATCCAATCATCTCTGGAAGGACAGTTCAGCTGTTTCCATGTCTTGGCTGCCATGAACAATGCTTTAATGAACATAGGGGTGAGTATACCTTTGCAAGTAAATGTTTTCAAAATTTTGAGGTAGATACCCAGAAGAGGGATTGCTGGGTCATATGGTAACTCTGTTCTTAAATTTTTTGAGGTACATTCTTAGCTTGTGACTCCTATGTCCTTAAAAAACTTCACATGTGTAATATGTCTAAGTAGGTAGGAATTATACAAGGATGCATATCCTATGATTTTAAGAAGACATCTAAACTTTATATCTTTTAGAGATTTATAATTTTCTTCCATAACATATATACATATTTAAAATAAAACTGATTGCACAGTTGAAATTGCTAAACACTACATTATATAGAAACTTGTGATTTTTTTTAACAAATTCTAAATAAACAAAGGTAAAGATTATTCTTTAAAATTCATTCAAAATAGTAAAGCTTCCAAATTTCTAATAGATTTACTTATGTGATAAGCATGCTTAAATTATTGTGATTTTTATTTTAGAAACAATACACTAGCCAAGATGCAACCTAAAGGCCCATCAATAGGCAATTGGATAAAGAAATGTGGTTCATATATACAGTAGAATATTACTCGGCTACTTACCATTGGTTTCTCAGTAGCAATTAAACACCATTTTAATTTCAGCCCAGCATCTACATGTTTTCGATGTAATAACTTAAAAAAGAACCTATTTGCAGTTCTGTTCTATTGCATAGTCCAGGTTTCTCTTCTTCTCTTCCTTTCAATTTCAATGAAGTCTCCCTATTGTCTCATACATTTTTCTTGACGCTAAGCTATGTACTGTATTCTGCTGGTGGCCTTTCCTGAGGATAATTGTAAAATCTGTCTTTTTCCAATTATGAGAGGTGTTCTATAAATTCTTTGGGGTGTATTTGTCTTGAGATGTGTGCCCATAACTCTCATTAATGCTGCCCATTTAAACTTGATCTAATGCTTTCCTTTTCTCTCTAAGTGACTCCAGACTAGCGTTAATGCAGCTTTGTTTATAATCTCTAAACCACCCCCATTCCTACATGCAATCTCTCCCAAATGCTATGCATGGAGGTCATTTATGAAAGTGTATATCACAAGCAATATAAAACCAACTGCTTTTCTTGAAAGGTAAAATACTATTACTTCTTTTTCAGATGCTCTACTGCAATACATAAAATACAATATTTAAGCATGGTAGGCTGAGAAAGAGTAATATTGAACTAAAACAAACTTAGCTGTAAAAATAACTTCCTTAGATTTATCAATGAAACAAGGATCTATGGGAAAGAAAGTTACGGAAGTTTTATCCTAGCCCTAACCGGTTTGGCTCAGTGGATAGAGCATCGGCCTGCAGACTCAAGGGTTCCAGTTTCGATTCTGGTCAAGGGCATGTACCTTGGTTGCGGGCACATCCCCAGTAGGGGGTGTGCAGGAGGCAGCTGATCGATGTTTTCTCTCATTGATGATTCTAACTCTCTATCCCTCTCTCTTCCTCTCTGTAAAAAATCAATAAACTATATTTTCAAAAAAGTTATGTCCTAGACAATATTAAAAAACTGGCAGACTCTTCATTTAAACTTGAGACTATCTCACTGGTCTGTAATTTTATTTATTATTGTGAATATATAATAAAGTTCATTTTAATACATGTTCTATTGAATGCAGGCAATCTGTGAAAAGCCCCTGATTTCATATCATTTTCTTCAACTTTTATTTTTCAGCTTTCAAAATACCTAATAATATCCAGGTTTTTAACGCATTCAATACCTTAATTTCCAGAACACAATCCCCTATCAGTACAGTAAATTTCAGCTCTATTCCACATAAGTTTTCATATAATGTGTATAAAAGAATTGTCATCACCTAGGATATAGTTTAAAAAAAATATTGTGTTAGTCTTTTTAGTTCCCTGTGATTTTTTCAGTTTTATCTTAACTAATAAAAGCGAAGTATGAAAATTAACCATTTCTCCGGGATGGGGTTAGCCACACCCAACAGCCAATCAGAGCTGCTGTATGCAAATTAGCCCAGCCAAGATGGCAGAGGCCACAGCCTCGGTGTGCAGCTTCTCCAGGGCTGCAGCCTCCGCCATCTTGGGAGCCTCCCGCCTGGGAAGGCATCCAGCGCCTTGGGCCTGCGGATGCCTTCCCAGGCGGGAGCCTAGGGTGGGGGAGGCGGGGACCAGGCTGCAGGACCCTGTGGCCCCCACCCGGGAGGCCCGCGGGGGTCCGGCCGGCGCCGCTGCAGCCTCGGCTTCCCGGGCGGGAGCCTTCTGGAGCGCGGGAACGAGGCAGCCGCAGCCTCGGCTTCCCCAGGCGGGAGCCTTCCGGGGTGCGGGGAGGAGGCGGGTGGCCCGTAGGGTCAGTGGGAGCTGTGGCCGGCCTGAAAACTGCCCTCAGCCCCTCACCCAGACTTGCTACATCCCCTGGGGTGAGGTCTCCACTGGGGAGCTTGGCCAGCCTGCAAACAGACATTGGCCCCTCACCCAGGCTGGCCAGGCACACCAGCAGGTGGACATCTCCAGAGGGGTCCCAGACCGGGAGAGGGCACAGGCCGGGCTGAGGGACCCCTCCTCCCAGTGCACAAATTTTTGTGCACCGGGCCCCTAGTTGAGAAATAATCAACATGTAACACAGTGTAAGTTTAAGGCATTCAGCATAATAGTTTGATTTACATACGTTGTGAAATGATTACCATAATAAATTCAGCTAACATCTATCTTATCATATGGAAACAATAAAAAAGAAAAAGGGGAAAAACCCCCTTGAGATGATAATCACTCTCATTTTCCTTATAGCTGACCATGTCCTCAAGGAACCTGTTCTCCCAGTGTATCGCCCCTTGAAATTCCATTTCACGAGGTATTCAGCTCCAATCCTTTGGCTATTCTAACTTTCCACCACAACCATGTGTTCAAAATAAACCTTGCATACTCTCAATCATTTCATTTCTCAGATCCAGCTCCAGGTAGCTCACCATTAAGGAAAATATTCAGAAAGACTCCATTACAAACAGGTTCCTAGTTTTCTCTGGATTTTAAAAAAATATATTTCAGCCCTAGCCTGTTTGGCTGAGTGGATAGACAGAGCGTCAGCCAGCAGATTGAAGAGTTCCAGGTTTGATTCCAGTCAAGAACATATATAGGTTGGGGCATGATCCCTAGACCTGGTAGGGGCATAAGCAGGAAGCAACCAATCGATGTGTCCCTCTCACATTGATGTTTCTCTCTATCTCTCCTCCTCCTTTCCACTGTCTCTAAAAATAATCAATGGAAAAATGGCCCTAGGTGAGGATTAACAACAAATTATATATATAATAATATATAATATATATAATATATATATAATATATATAATATATATATATTATATATATAATAATATATAATATATATAATATATATATAATATATATAATATATATATAATCTAATAAAAGAGTAATATGCAAATTGCCCCTCACTCCATTACACCAAAGCCATGCCCACCAGCCAAGCCATGACCACCAGCCAATCAGAGTGACCATATGCAAATTAATCCAGCCAAGATGGTGGTCGGCAGCCATGGAGTTGGAACAAGCAGGAGGCTTGCCCCAGCGATGCAGGAAGCTAAGGTTCCTGTCTGCCTAGGCCAGCTGTGGCAACAAAGTTTCCACAACAAAGTTTCAACTATAGAAGATAAATAAACCCCAGAGACCTGCTTCCAGCCTTGGGCTCAAGGAAACCCTGGGAGCCAGGGTTGTCAGGGGCAACCCGACCTGGGGTCTGGTTAAAGCAACAAAGTTTCAACTTTAGAAGTTAAATAAATTACAGCCAGCCTCACTGCAAACAGCCATCAGCCACTCACCCAGGCTGGCCAGGTACCCCAGCAAGACCCCCCTCCCTAAAGGGGATGTGGCCAGCCTGAAAATGGCCCTCAGCTCCTCACCCAGGCTGGACAGGCACCCCAGGGTGAGGACACCCACCTTGAAGGGGATGTGGCCAGCCTGCAAAGAGCCATCAGCCACTCACCCAGGCTGGCCAGGTACCCCAGCGGGACCCCTACCCTGATCCGGGACACCCTTCAGGACAAACCAGGCGACACCCACGCATGCACTAGGCTTCTATCCTATATAATAAAAGGGTAATATGCAAATTGACCCTAATAGCAGAACCACTGGGAATGACCGGTCACTATGACACACACTGACCACCAGGTGGCAGACACTCAATGCAGGAGCTGCCCCCTGGTGGTCAGTGCGCTCCCACAGGGGGAGCTCTGCTTAGCCACAAGCCAGGCTGCCAGCTGTCAGCATAGCAGTGGTGGTAGGAGCCTCTCCCTCCTCATCAGCAGACCTAAGGATGTCTGACTGCAGCTTAAGCCTGCTTCCCGCTGGCAAGTGGACATCCCCCAAGGGCTCCCGGGCTTCCAGAGTGATGTCTGGCTGTCAGCTTAGGCCCAATCCCCTGGGGAGCAGGCCTAAGCCAGCAAGCGGACATCTCCCGAAGGGTCCCAGATTGCTAGAGGGCACAGGATGGGCTGAGGGACCCCCCCTAATTGCACAAATTTTTGTGCACCAGGCCTCTAGTATATATAATAAAAGGCTAATATGCAAATTGTCCCCTCTATCAGGAGTTTGACCAGGGGGTGGGTCAGGCTGGCCAACTGTACATGGTCCCTCCCCCCAGCCAGCCCTGCCACATCCAGATTGACCCACATCCAGGCAGGCTGGTCAGCCCTCACCCATGCATGAATTCGTGCACTGGCTCTCTAGTACACATATATATATTTCTGATCAACTTATCCAGGCCTTTTTCTGTTCTCCACTATTATGTCTTTGAATGTCAACCCTCCAATCCCATTGGCCTTATTCCCAGCACATCACCTTAGCTTCTTCCTATCCTAAGTAAAAACAATCATGGTCTCTTCTTTCCTCACTTTTCAGTTACACTTTGTCTTTCCTTCAGGCTCAGGTGAAACTACGCCCTATCCTTTCCACAACTACAATCTTCTGCCTCCTCCAAAATCATATAAAATTTAGTTTACTTCTCTCCTGTGGCTTTAAGTTTTTACCATATCTCCTCCTTCTCTTCCTTCTCCTTCTACTTCTATAAATTCATAACAAATTTGTTAACATACTTTTTCTAACATTCTTTTCTTTAGGTATCACCCTATATACACTCCTTTCCTCTTCATGCCAAATTTAGTTTACAAAGATGAATGTCTTTACTGGCTTCATTTTCTTAACCTCCATTCTTTCTAAAATCCATTGCCATCTCAGCATTTTATAATTCTTGAAAATAGGTTGATAATGTTTTACATGCAATTTTTTTTACATGCAAGATCCAGCAATTTTTTTACTGACCCTCACTTTGTTTAATCTGTATTATTTTTTGTAGTATATTTATTTTATTGCTTTTACAGTTTTTGCTTTCAATATTATTTTGTATTAGTATCAGGTGTACAGCATAGAGGACAGACAATTATATACTTTGTAAAGTGGTTCCCCTGATATTTCCCATACCCACCAAGCACCATACATAGTTATAACAATATTAATGACTACATTTCCTATTCTGTACTTTACATCCCCATGACTATTCTGTAACTACTAATTTGTACTTCTTAATCCCTTCAGCCCTCTCACCCAGTCCTCCAAACACCTCCCCTCTGGGAACCCTCAGTCTTCTATCTGTGTCTGTGACTCTGTTTCAATTATGTTTGCTTATTTATTTTGTTCTTTAGATTCCATATATATGAATCATTATAGCATTCTAGTCTTATACCCAAATGCTCTTGTTTTCTTTATTCTCCTAGTTCAGGTCCTCTCATATTAAATGGTGTTTGTTTGTTTTAATTACACTATTCCATTTTAATTATTTTAATTAGTTGCAATAAATTTTGTTAAAATAGCAAAAATCTAATTCCAATTGGTTTAAACAAACAGAAAAAAAAATATATATATTGGGCCAAATGGCTGAAAACTCAGAAGGCCGAAGCATGGCTAGAATAAAGCATACAGCTGACAGTATCCGTTGTTGGTATCTCTCAGGGCTACAGTTTTGCTTATTTCTTTTCTGGCTTACATCTCAAGGTCTTTCTGTTTGTTCTCTTGGTAATCTCATCTAATTTTTATCAGTTTGGTACTGTGGTTAATATAAAAAGCCTGCCACTTAATTATAATCAATAACCGTTAGCTTTACTTGATTTTTTTAGATGTCTTCTTAGAAAGACAGAGGAAGTTGTGCTTGAATTGGCCATGTCTGAGACTCATGACCATCTTATAATGAGGAATGTGCTATTATCTATTTTTTTAAATCAGAATACAGAAGCCCTGATGCCAAAAAATAAAAATGCTTGACAGCTTAAAACATAGATACTAATTATCTAAAATACAACTCTGATAACATGACAAATACAGCCCAAATTCATGAGTCTGGCATTCAGAGCTACTTACACACTGCCCACGGGGCCTTTGCAGTTCAACTCACTACTTCCTGGCTTCGGAGAGCTCAATCCTTGCCACGCTCTTAGCTCCTTGAAGCATGAACTATAAAGCACTTGCTTTTAAATCCCCAGCATTGGGTAAAATGCTGAGAAGAATGTGCCTGAAAGGTTCCAGGTGTAGAGCATG
This sequence comes from Murina feae, assembly GCA_004026665.1. Classification (NCBI taxonomy): domain Eukaryota; kingdom Metazoa; phylum Chordata; class Mammalia; order Chiroptera; family Vespertilionidae; genus Murina; species Murina feae. The sequence continues at coordinate 52,241 of PVJC01003858.1, read as the reverse complement.
AGCTTATTAAATATTTGTGAGCTCAAGTGTCTGTGAGTAGCTGAAGCCATGCAGGAATCAGCTGAAATAAACAACTTATCAATGCAAATGGGGAAAATTACAATATGCATGTACATTTACCTCCTCTTTATAAGGACAAAATGATTTATTTATTTAATCTTGATATTTGAAGTTTATTTCAGAAACACATTGCTGAAGCAAAAATCAAGAAAAAATAAACAATAAGGACTGGCTGTCCTCTATGCTCTCCAAATGTTTTTGAAATTTAGTGCAAAATGTACTTTTCCATCAGCCTACCCTCAGATACTGACCCATAGCTACACTGAAGTTACTTCTCACTGTAACATTTTGGCACAGTTTTCAGCTATTCAGTAATTATTCCAAATACTAATAATTCTCTCCACCACAGTTTGCACAGACAGCTACAATTACCCTGGTTTTAAATCAAATTCCAAAAATTACTCAAAAGCTGATATTAAATTTTTAACAAGTCACGAAAAAACAGCATAAAAACTATCAAAAACTATCACATTAATCTACTTTATATACACAATTATCTTTTATTCATAACGCTGTATTTTATATAGTTTTGGTTCTCTATGATGCAGGAAATTTATCTCTATAGATTGATCACTATAGAATGTAGGACTCAATATAGTATTTTACTTAAGATCTCAGAAAACAGGAAAGTCATATCTGACACATCCTAAGCATCTATCCATAGGTCACATCCAAGTTCAATAAAGACAAAAATACATTTTGGCAGATGATCTCAAGGAGATATGTCTGGAATTGCAATAGATATTTCATTGCAGAAGTTGATATGCCAGGTCTTGATGAGCCTGAGAATAATTAAATCTTCACAATTATTTTTCATTTATGCTTTCACTCATTCTAAAAACATCCAAATAGAGGACATAAATTCGAGCTGTACCCATATGGTTATTTCACATCCACTGCAAACTTCAACTAGAAAAAATAACCTATTTAAGGGAAGGCATCATTCCTCATCCGCATATGTTGCTTACCTACCCAACACCTGGAGGCATATATGTGCAACATAGGTGTAGCTGTGTTGCAATAAAACAAATTTACACAAACATGAGGTTCCTGCCAGCCTGTTGAGACCACAACAAAGACCCAGAGTATGAGTCACCCTCCCCCAGCCCTGTGGCCAGATGAGGGGCCAGGACCTTAGAAACCTGAGCCCCCACACCCATTTGATGGAGCTGATCTGGCACTTGCAACAGACCACAGAGGACTACATCATGCAGCAGGACCTGGTGCTGGAGAAGCAGAGGCACAGTCAGGCCACCAGGAAGCAGGAAGCCATCCTCATCTACACTCTTCAACTTCTTACACTCTAGGGCCACAAGTAGCCTGAAGCTCCAAATACTTCCCCCTCCCCCTTTCTCTGGACTCTAGGGGTGATGCAGGAGGTGGGCAGCAGGTCCAATCATCCAGATAGCCCGACTAAGTCATCAACTGAGTGATTTGGAGGCCACATTCATTGGCCATGACATGTGCAGCCATGGGATTGACATATCTGCCTTATACTACTTCGGCTAGACTACATGAACTACCAAGGAAGACAACACCATGGAGACAAGAAGAACTTGGGCTTCATTGACCTTGGTTGATTCCCAGTCAGGGAACATGCTGGGGTTAGGGGCTCAATTCCTAGTGTGAGGCATGCAGGAGGCAGCTGATCAATGATTCTCTCTCATCACTGATGTTTATCTCTCTCCTTCCCTCTCCCTTCTTCTCTGAAGTCAATACACATATATATTAAAAAATAAAAACAAAAGGTTGAGTCAGAGTGACATGAACAACATTGCTGATGCCCTTCTGCAAAATTCTAACTGGAGAAGACAAACATTCCTGTGGGAACAAGTGGCTCGAATTCCTGGCCTATGACTGCAAGGCACCTGGCCAGCTGGATTCAGAAATGTGGTTGTTCTAAGTGGCTGCTGCTCTGTTTTCTTCACCTAGATCATGGTCCTGTGTGATCCAGGTGCGGCCCTTCTGACCAACACCCAGTTCTATGCTGGTGTCACCTTTATTCCCACCTGTATGTGGAAACCGAGCTGGTTCGTGTCCATCTGGACAGTAGGATCACTGAGGTGAACACTCACCCCTTCCAGCTGACTGTGGACTAGTTGGAAAAAGCCCTGCTTGGGGTTAGGCTTAAGGGAAGAAAGACCAAATGCCTGTGTTCATGAACCATAATCCTCTGGGAGACATCTACTCCCAGGACTCACTGAAGGAATACCTAGAACTTGCCAAGAGGTACAAGCTACAAGTGATTACAGATGAGATTTACATGAGGACTGTGTTTGATGAGTCCATAACATTCCACAGTGTTCTGAGCTGGGAAGACCTGTGTGATCTGAGGCCCTGGTCAGGGCTCGGGGCACCTCTGGCATCCATTAGGCACTCTGTACACCCACAACAAGAAGGTAGCCTCTGATGTGAGCTCTTTTGGCTTCCTCCACAGCATTCCTACCATCACCAAACACAACCTGTGTTGGCTTCTTAAGAACACAGAATGAATTGACAATATGTACTGCCCACTAATCACCCTGGGCTGCAGGCAGCTCACAGGTATATCAATAATTGAAATCATTAAAGCTCCCCTTTCTCCAATCATATCTCAAGCCTCTATGTCTGAATCAACTTAAGAAGTACCTGAACCTATCCATATTTGAGGAAGAGCTGCTCCTTTATCACCTCTTCTTGAACAACTAGCTGATACTGTCCCCTGACAAGTCTTGCATATGCGGAGCCAGGCTAGTTGCACCTCACCTTTTTGGATAACAGCCTCTGCCTAAAAGTCACCATGCATAGGTTATCTCAGGCACTAAAGAAGCATAGGCAGTACCTGAAAAATAAGCAAACCAAGGATGCACTGAGGGAATAAGTGGTCTGCCTCGCAACCAGTAGCTCCAGCCAGTCACATGTTCAGGGTGACCCTAACATCAGGGTCTGGCCCCAAAAAAACTGTAGTATTGACCTCCACCTGTGATAGCAAACAGTGGGCTTCTCCAGAAATGGACTCATCTGACCCAGTCATCACCCTCCTTTAGCTGAGCAACTGTCATTCTCGAAGTTTTGTATTTTTCTTTTTTTTCTTTGCTGGCCATATTGTACTGTGAAATTATTTTAGGAGGTGAGGGAATAAAAAATTTATATATATATATATATATATATATATATATATATATATATATATATCTCCAAAGACAGAAAATACTTGATGAGATTTTTTAAATAAATCTTTATTGTTCAGATTATTACAGACATTCCTCTTTTCCCCCTCATAGCTTCCCTCCACCTGGTTCCCACCCCACCCCCTACCTTACCCCCCCACCACTGTCCTCATCCATAGGTGTAAGATTTTGACCCAGTCTCTTCCCGCACCAGCCACACTCCTTTCCCTCTGAGAATTGTCAGTCTACTCTCTTTCCATGATCCTGTTTCGTTTCTATTCACCAGTTTATTCTGTTCATCAGATATTTCTATTGACTTGTTATATTCACTTGTTGATAGATATGTATTTGTTGTCACTTTGTTTTCATAATTTTTATCTTTGCCTTTTCTTCTTCTTCCTCTTCTTAAAGAATACCCTTCAGCATTTCATATACTCCTGGTTTGGTGGAGATGAACTCCTTTAGCTTTTTCTTGTCTGTAAAGCTCTTTATCTGACCTTCAATTCTAAATGATAGCTGGGTAGAGTAATCTTGGTTATAGGTTCTTGCTATTCATCACTTTCAATATTTCTTGCCACTCCCTTCTGGCCTACATAGCTTCTCTTGAGAAATCACCTGACAGTTGTACAGGTGCTCCCTTGTAGGTAACTGACTGCTTTTCTCTTGCTGCTTTTAAAATTCTCTCTTTGTCTTTTGCCCTTGGCATTTTAATTATGATGTGTCTTGCCGTGGTCCTTCTTGGGTTCCTTTTGTTTGTGGTTCTCTGTGCTTCCTGGACTTGTAAGTCTATTTCTTTCACCAGGTAGGGGAAGCTTTCTGTCATTATTTCTTCAAATAGGTTTTTAATATCGAGCTCTCTCTCTTCTTCTGGCACCACTATAATTCAGATGTTGGTACACTTGAAGTTGTCCCAAAGGCTCCTTGTGCTATATTCATATTTTTGTTTTCTTGTTTCATTTTGCTTTTCCAGTTGAACGTTTTTTGCTTCTTCGAATTTCAAATCTTTGACTTGATTCTTAGGATCCCTTAGTCTGCTGTTGGATCTCTGTATATTATTCTTTATTTTAGTCAGTGTATGCTTAATTTCTAATTGGTCCTTTTTCATATCCTTGAGGGTCTCACTATATTTCTTGGAGGTTTCTAGAAGATTCTTGAGTAATCTTACAACAGTGGTTTTGAACTCTATATCCAGTAGTTTGCTTTCCTCCATTTCTTTCATTTGTGACCTGTTCCTTTTCTCTGCATTTTGGCTGCTTCCCTGTGTTGATAGAGTGGCTTTGTGTGCTAGGTGTCCTATGGGGCCCAGTGGCTCAGCCTCCCTAATTACCTGAGGTGGACACTCTTGGTGCACTCCTTTGTGGGCTGTGTGCACAGTCTTGTTGTAGTTAAGCCTTGATTGCTGTTGGTATCATTGGGAGGAATTGACCTCCAGGTCAATTAGCTGTGAGCACCAGTTGTGTCTATAATGGGAGAACTTCTGTGCTGGAGACACCCATATGGGGCAGAACTTGCTTCAGTGGGGCTTTGGCACTCACTGAGTCTGCCCCCTGAGTGTGTCTCTTATGGATGTGAAGAGTTGTAATCTGGATGGTCTCCCTCTGAACACTGGGTTGACTGACTCTTGGATGTCCAAGGAGGTGAAAGTCAATCACTGCCTGAGGTCACCCAGCAGAAGCTACAGAGAGATCTGCAGATTTCTCCTCTTTGTCTGGGGTTTGGAGGTGCCCAGATGAGGTGTCACTGTGAAGTAATGCAGGCTGCTGATGAGCCTTAGGCCTTCTTTTGGAATCTCTGGGATTCCCTGACAGTTTGCCAAGTTTTTAGGTAGAGAAAGGCCAGGCAATTAGTATGCAAACACCTCTGCTCACAGCTTGGCTGGGGTTGTAAATTGGGTGGGGCAGAGTCTCAGGGAATCACCAGGGTGGAGCAAACCTCAATGGATGCCAATCTGCTTTGCCTTGGAGAGGTCCTGGGATCTGTGTCCCACGGCCCCATGCAGGAACAATGAATGCTGCAAGCACTTTTGCTAGAAAGCTGCCCTCACATTCTGGTCCAATGCCAGACCATACAGTTTCTCTCGGTATGAGTCTGGGTTCCCAAATTTTCGCCCACAGCTGGAGTTCAGAGCAATCAGGAGCTTGTATCTCCCTCCCGATTGAAAAAGACAACAGCATACCTAGCTGCCCGCCCCTTTCAAGCCTACCTGCATACCTCTACATTTCCACACTACCACCTCCTGCCGGACTCAATGCGCTTTTCTCTTTCCTTCTAGTAGAATTTCCACTCAGCCAGCCTTCACGTGGTCCTGGATGATATTCATTTTGTCTTTTAGTTGTAGTTTTAAGGTGGTTGTACGCGGCAGCAAGTCTAGTTATTTACATATGCCGCCATCTTGGCTCCCTCTTGATGAGATAATTTAATCAATTGATTAGTAAAGGAGAAGGTTCTGAAGAGCTGGCTCTCCTCCCAAACAATTGGTTAATTTCTCACTGTGTAAATTTTTGCACTACACTGAAAATTAGGAAACTTGAATTCTAAGCATATCAATAACCTAAAATAAATTTGTGTTCTCTGTGTATGTAAAACTAAGGTTTGTGGATGATGTAATCTTGAAGTTCCATTTCTTCTTTAAGATTCTGTGAATGACGTGGGCTTCAAGAAGAAAACATAACTTTGACATTCTCCAGGGAATACAAAGATAAATATGCATTGCCCAGTGAATTTAGAAATTTTGCAGTATTTTTGCAATCAAACAAAACTTGCCAACTGGCTGGCATGGCTCAATGATTGAGCATCATCACATGAACCAGGAGGTCATGGTTCTATTACAGGTCAGGGGCACATGTCAGCATTGTGGGCTTGATCCCCAGTGTGTGGTATACAGGAGGCAGCCAATTGATGATTCTCTCTCATCATTGAAGATTCTATTCCTCTCTTCCTCTCCCTTCCTCTCTGAAATCAACAAAAATATATATTTAAAAAACTTGCCAACAATCTATGTTGCATTAGAATTATAATAATATCTGTTTGTGTACCACTTTAAGTATAATGTAAACTTTAGTAGTTTACAAGTTCACTTCACTTAAATAATCATAATTGACCTTGAGAGGAATATATGTTTCTATAAATAATCAAAGATTGCATCATACTTCCATTTCCCCTCCCGTACTTTTACATCCCCTAAGGAAACTGATGTTTAGAAAACTTAAGTGATTCACTGAGGTGCACACAGCTGACCGTCCTTGGCCTTTTTTGACTAAGTCAATATTCTAGGTGACAATGTCAATGCCATTTCCTTTTTGGTACTGGATCTGTCTGCAGTCCAGTTATGCCTTATTGGCTCTCATTTGTTTGTAACTTGAATGCCAAAATTCAGCCTCATGTTCAAGATCTCTCTCATCAGATGTAGACCCATCTATCCAACTGCCTACTGGGTATTGTAAGTTGAATATTCTAAAGCTACCTATGGTTCAACACTTTTGAAGATGTCTCTTCTAGACGAAAATATTCAGCATACTTTCTGGTACAGAAAATGACACCATTCATTATCCATTGGCTTGAACTCCAAATTTGACAGCCATCCTTTCCATCAGTCAGTCTTGGGTGGAGAAAAGGAGCACTGATAAGAATTGGTAAAGAGGCTACAATACAAGTACTTGAGCAAATGAAAACTAACACAAAGAAGGGGTAATAACTATCCTTCTACTTTAAGTTGACAATCATTCTTTTCAAGACTTTCCAATTTGAGTAACTTTAATATCACTGAATAGAAATTTAGGCATTTTTTGTAACATTCAATAAATTCTCTCTTGTATAAGAATAACTACAGAATCAAAATGCTGCAAATCATCACAGATAAAATATTTTATATTTCATTTCTAGCCCAGAAATAAGGCCTTTTGGCCATTTCTTAATGTATTCTGATGGTTTCTTTTTGGTAAAAAACAGTATAAATATATCTTTCTTTTATTAAATTTGCTTATGTACGTTATTACTGAAATTTTATTTTCTTGATAACATTTTCATTTCTACTACTTCTGTAAAATAAAAGTATTTCTGAATTATTAAAATACTATGAAAACATACCAGCTCAGACTCAAACACCTCTGGGATTGTATAAAATATGTGATAGAAATACCCAAGAAAAAAGCTTAAATATTGGTCAAGGTGAACATTAGTTCATTGTAACATTAAAAAATATACTTATATAAATATTAAATGAAATATGTATTATTTCATTTTCCTTAGGATATAGTGTATAGTGACTTTTACTGCTAACTAGTAAGCAAAGAGATTCCAGTAGTATCATATGTTGTATATTCTTTTCATGAAGAAAAACACTTCAGACAATGGCCATTGCAACAATTTTTGTGGATTTTGGTAGCTTCCAGGCACACACTATGTTCTTGGATCTGACTAAAACCCACCTTTTTTTTCAACTAGCATAATAATAAAAGAGACTTAAACATCATATGGATTTCCCAGTTTATTTCAATAATGAAGAACATAGCCTCTGGACCCAGAAATATTGGGTTAAGAAGTAGCTGTGTAATATTGGGAGATTGAACAATCAGTATGCAAGACCTCTAAGACATATTCAAAGGGAAATGCCTATATATGCAATCACCCATTAAGTAAAGATTCAAAGTATGTTGTTTTCCTTTTAATACTAGCATTTGAATAATATAGTCATTTAAAATAGTCCTAATTATTTCCAACTATTAAATATTTTATGATTTACTGATGTGTGTCAAAATAATTAGTTGTCTGAAAGGAGAAAAACATGTTGTATTCTGTAAAAGGAAAAAAACTTCCATCACCTATGACCTGCTTTGCTTATATTGATTCAATAATGTCAGACAGTTCCCTTCTACCAAGAATTTATGCCTCTTGTAACTACAAGGATGACAGACTCTGTGTTCTGCTTAATCTTGCTGTTCTACTGAGGTTAACCATGTGAAATGAAATAAAGCTTACATATCAGAATAATTTGACAATTAAGAAAAGTTTCATTATCTTACAAATAACTTAAATGAGTACTGAACAAAAGGAAAGCAAAATGAATCTTGTCTTTTGTTTCATCACTTGCTTAAGGTTCAAGGTCAACTGACCAGCTCCTCGTGGTTTACCTAATGTAATACTCAAGCCTTGCACAGAGTGAAACCCTGGAAGTCAGGAGGAAGATTCAAATTCCAGGTGGGAGAACATTGTGAATAAAATAATCAAAAAGGAATTAAACAGAATAGTACATTTTTTCCAAGATACATGGTTCTTTATGAGATGACAGGTAATATATTCTCGTGTCATTATACTAGTAAGTGCTGCTAGCTAAAAGCACTTGCCACTTATGATACACTTCATTTTATCTGGCAGTCCGTGATGCCAGTTCCTTTGGGATTGCAAAAAAAAAAAATATATATATATATATATATATATATATATATATATATATATATATATTATATATTATATATCCTCATTAACAGTGTGATAAGTATTTGAAAGCTGTGCCAACATTTAACTCATGCCTGTCAATTGAAATGGGAAAATGTTCTTTATTGATTGGAGAAAGAATCTTGTTTGAAGGTAATTGACTCTGAGTCTTTCATTGATAGAATACCACCTCCGAAAGAAACATATGTTCAACTCAGAAAACCAAGGTTAGATGTGAAAGACTGATCACTTTTTCTTTACTCAAGCCCAGCTCCTGTTGACTTAAGTAAAAATTCTCTCTATCTGTGAATCACAGGTTTATAGATCATCTGGTGTACTTTAGAAGCAGAAAAAAAATCTTCAAATAAGAAGTTAATAAGCAAACAGAGCAGAAGACAGGTAAGAGAGACAGGAATCTCTCATAGAAAAAGTGGGAATGGGGTAGAATGGTGAAGAAGCAAAAAATACCTATTTCAAGAAAAGACACGCACAAATCCAATTTTACAGCATTCAAATAATCACCGCGAAAATGTTGGTACAAATGAAATTCTCAGCTTTGGAAAAGTTTGGTTTGAGAAGCCAATGAAACATGAAAGCGAAAATGCCCAGTGGCAGAGGAAATAAATTACTTATTGTTACTCATGTTGAGGTGGAGAAAGAAATACACAGTCACGTCACGAAGAGAAGATGCGTAAAGACAGAGTGCCAGGGGTTTCTGAGAGTGAATGTGCTGGAAATCAGACACATCAGCAGCAAAAGTGAGAAGCAACGTGAAGTAGTGAGGTGAAGGGAACTCCAGAGGCGTGTGGTAACCCAGAAGCCAAGGGAAGAAACGCTCCAAGCAGAAGGGAGTAATGGACTGTTCACAATGCTGCTGGAAGTCAGATAAAGGGGTCACATAACCAACACAGCGGTTTCACGGGGCGGCTGTAATAAAAACACGTTTGTTGAAGTGATGATATGAAAAGTGTGGTTTTATAGGATTCACAAGATTATGTGAGGTGAATAATGATAGATATTAGAGACAGACAACACTTTGAAGGACCTCTCTTTTTTAAAAAATGTTTTATTGTTTTTTTTACAGAGAGGAAGGGAGAAGGATATAAAGTTAGAAACATCGATGAGAGAGAAACATCCATCAGCTGCCTCCTGCACACCTCCTACTGGGGATGTGCCCCAACCAAGGTACATGCTCTTGACCGGAATCGAACCTGGGACCTTTCAGTCTGAAGGCCGACGCTCTATCCACTGAGCCAAACCAGCTAGGGCTGAAGGACCTTTCTTATAAAAAGGAGTGAGACTTAGTCCACTTACCATAATACCCTCTAGGTCCATCTTTGTTGTTGCAAATGACAAGATCTGAGTACACACGTTTAGTTCTAAATAAGCCACAGAGATGCAGTACACGGTATAGGGAATGCAGTCAATAGTATGGAAATGACCTGGTACAGTGACAGATGGCTACTACCAGACTTAGTGTGGTGACCACATGGTAAGGTATATAAATTTCAAGTCATTATTTGTACACCTGAAACTACTCGATGGTATGCCAACTATATTTAATATTTTAAAATAAAATGAAATTATAAAATTTAAAAAAGGTCAAGAAATAAATGGGCCAGTTAACTAGGAAATGGCTTTATGAGGGGGCTTTTATGCTAACAGAAATGGTCCACAGAGGGGTGAGATTGGTCAGGAAGGAGACAGAATGCTAAAGCCAGATCCTTAATAAGTGAGAGGCAAGAGGAGCTAGTTGCCAGCTGGAGCATACGGTCTCAGTAGAGAACACAGATGATTCATGATAGCCAAGGGATTGCCAAAAGAATACACAGGCCACGTTCTGGAATGTGGAAAATTCATAGTATGTAGATGGACACACAATACTCACTTAGGCAGGTTACCGGTAGGTGGTGATTTTTTATAGGTCATAAATAGCAGCTATTCTTTCAAACATTAGCTGTTTAATGGACTTCCCTACCCAGCACTGTGGCTATAAAGATCAGAAATTCCAGGATTCTGTTAATTTCCACAAAGCTGTGATTCTCTTTATTTATTTACTAGAGGCCCGGTTCACAAAAATTTGTGCACTGGCGGGGGGGGGGGAGGTGGGGGGGGCACGGTTCCCTCAGCCTGGCCTGTGCCCTCTCGCAGTCTGGGACCCTTCAGGGGATATCCACCTGCTGGCATGCCTGACCAGCCTGAGTGAGGGGCGGATGGTGGTTTGCAGACTGGCCAAGCCCTCTAGTGGGGATCCTCACCCCACAGGGGTGTGGCCAGCCTGGGTGAGGGGCTGAGGGCTGTTTGCAGGCTGGCAACAGCTCCCATTGACCCAAGGTCCCAGAAAGTCTGGTTGGAAGCAGGTTTCTGTGGTTTATTTGTCTTCTATAATTGAAACTTTATTGCCTTGAGGAGAGGCCATAGTCAGCCTAGGCAGGCAACGAAGCCTCCTGTTTGCTTCCACTCCGTGGCTTCTATAGTTGAAACTTTGTTGCCTTGAGCGGAGGTCTCAGCCGGCCGAGACAGGCAGTTTCCTCCATTGCTGGTGCAATCTGTTTGCTCTAGCTTCGTGGCTGCCTGCTGCCATCTTAGCTGGGTTAATTTGCATATCGTTATTCTGACTGGCTGGTGGGCATGGCTTGGCTGGTGGGCACAGCTTAGGTGTAATGGAGTGAGGGTTAATTTGCATATTATTCTTTTATTAGATTAGATTTTCAATTGGATAAATTTGACCTGTAACACTGTGTACCTGTAAGTTGCACTGCATGTTACATTACATCATGACATAGTTCCAGTGTAGTGATATTTACTACATTATACAGTATGCGCTCAGTGGGAGAAATCAGACAGCTTGGTATCACTTAAATGTGGAATTTTAAAAAGTGAAATGTGTTGGGATTGGGGGCGGGAGGGAAGAGAGTAAATGGCAGTTACCAGGGATGGGTGGAGGGGGATAAGACTGATGATGTTTAAGGCTACAAACTTGTAACCAGTGCTAAATAAGCCATAGAGATCTAACATACAATATATTCAGTGGAAATCATAATGTTATGCTGTAAGAAATAAAAGCCATGATTCTTAACCCCACACACTCCTTCACCCAGAACCCACACAGCCAATGTCCTGAGCCTCACGCAAAGCTACCAAGAACCCCAACCCTTCCATGAGGATGCTGCTCATCGTTCCCAGAATGATCAGCAAATGTACACTTTGAAAGGGCAAAGCATTACCAGAAATAATTTTTACAAAGTATTTTAAAAATTACAAAAGGCACAGTCGTCACCGTTAAGAGCAAAGGCTGTATGTGCTTAAAATAAATTTTTAAATGAAAATATTATTTTTTTTAAAACCTTCAAAATGAGTAAAACCATCATGATCCTCTCATCTTCTGGGCCACGGGGTCTCCCAGCTTAACTTGTAGGGCCTTGGGGGCTCACATGACAGAGGGGTGCCCCGCTATGCCCGCCCACCCTACTGCCACCTTGCTCTGGAGGGTTCTCACTTGCTCCAAGGGCACCACTGTACCCGCTGTGGCCACGGATCCTGGCTCACTTTCCTCCACCAACATCTCTGGCCAGAACACCCATGAGAGTGGCTGGAGGTGAGGACACTTCTCTCTTTTCGTGGCTCTGTGAATACTTAGAGGGGAGTGCTGTTCCCCTCAGGAAGCTTGAGGACCATCTGTCTCTCTGTCTCTGGGTGCACAGGGAGGACAAGGCTTTGTGTGTCTGCTACAGTGCTCTTGAGGGCTGCACAATGCACTCCCTGCTCCATCTCCCACGAACACAAAGCCTGGAATGTAGCCTTCGTGTTGGTGGGAGATGGAGCAAGATGCAAAGCCAAGGCGAAGGCCTGAAGGGGAGGTGTGAAGGCCTGCACAAAGCAGAGAGGCCCCACGTAGGGTTGGGGCCTGGCCATGGCACAGAGGCGGCTCCTTTCCTCCTCCCTGCAGGCCTGGAGTAGAGGGAAGGCCGGGGCTCTTCCTCCTGATGCTGGAGTATTGGTGGCTGTGCCTGTGCTTGGCCTCTTCGGTGTACAGTCCCCAGGGGGCTGTGGTGGCTTCTTTAATCATCTCCTCCTTGGGCACATGGTGGGCAAGGGTCCAGCCCATGAAGCCCTTGGATGGTGGGTTGGGTCTCACATGAACTTGGTGAGGCCAGGCCAGTTCCAGAGCCTGAGCAGTGTGACACCAGTAATGAACTGCATTTCCTCCGCATCACTGCTGAGCCCTTGACCAACACGCTGACCGGCAAGAGTGGCAACTCTGAGGGGGTGGCCTTCGGCGGGTGCTGTTGCAAGCCATGTGTGAAGGGCAGGTCCTTGGGGAGGGGCCTCAGAGTGTGGTAGATCCAATCCAATCCAGGATGCTCAGTGGGAACAACCTGATGCCTTCTCCCATGGTGGCACAGAGGCAGGAGGGCACCTGGGGGCCTGGAAGCACAGGAAGGACTCAGCACTGGTGCCAGGCCATCAGCGCCAGCTGAGCAGCACGCTGCCTGCTCCACAGAGTCCTTGATCAGCAGTGCTCTCCTTTCTCAGGTCACCCAGAATCACCAGCTTCTCCAAGTTCGGGGATAAGACCCGGTTCTTCTTGTTAGACTCACAAGACCCAAGCGATTATAAGCTGTTTAGGCTGTTTAGGGGTACTGCGTAAAGCACTGAGGATGCCAGGAGTACTACATGTGGTACTGACACCCCTGCCCCACCTGGGTGTGTTAACAAGCTCTCTCAGCCATAAGACACACACCTCTAAATCAATGAACCCCAAGGAAGACAGACGGGGCGCTACCACGGGATCAAGATGGATCTCTAGTCCATCCAAGTTCTGGAGGCACAAGCAAATGGGGCTGGGGCGGCCTATCTCTCAGCTTTGAAGATGTATCCAGCCCTTATCGCCTCCAAGGTATCAATATCATCTCTGTTATTACAGTCTTCAGAGTCTCCATTATTTACCCACATTATGCAGATCCCCTTTAACCACTAGCTCATACTTATGCACATCAAGTATGTCAGTGATTGGCTCATGTCACTCTTTAAGCTGGGAAACCTTTTCTTCCTCTCGGCATCTTGGGGAATCAGTACTACACGTAAGTTCTCCTTTTGTATTCTTCGTAGCACTTATAACAAACTTCTTTTGCAGCACTACTAATATATACTAAAGCTTCTGGCCTAAGTGTTTGCGTTCTCGGCTAACTCTAAGAATAGCTATTATAGATCATTATCTGTATATATCCCATTCTTAGCACATTATTCAAAATACGCATGTTCAAAAATACCTGCAAAATTCGTGTGCAAAAGCAGATGCACATGCAGTCACACAGACACTGTGGTGACAAATGCTAAAATCAAACAACTGAAATGAGGCATCCTTTTAAAGAGAGAGCTCTGCCTTTATTTAAGAGAATGCTTTGATAAGCTGTTTTTGAATGCAAGGTGTAATGCTGAGGTTTGGAGGGAAACAAAAGAAAAAAAATACAGCTAATTCTACTTGAGAAATATGCAGGAGATTCCCTAAGTCTTCAGTAAAGTGTGTCTCGACTCAAAGCTGTGTGTTTATTTGAAGGTTAGATGACCAAAATATTGGCTACTTTAAGGCAGAGAAACAACTTGGAAGAAATGAAATTAGAAAAAGCTGCACATAATGAAGAATGAGAACAATGGCTTGTCCTTGTTTTCTTATAGCCTGTTCGATAGTATTCATATTCTTGCAGGTTTAGGTAAAAAAAAAAAAAAAAAAATAGGGAAGCCAGTGATAAGCAATTTAATGGAATGCACCCAATAAATTCTTCATGTCACATTCCATACAAGAGCTAATTTCCCATTTGAATTATTAACCTCTGTAATAGGAGACAGGAATGGAAAGCCTGGAACATCTATCACTCGCGATCCTGGCCGACTGAAATGCGACCACTTCAAATAAGTTTTCGTTAACTTTCAAACTGAATTATCAGATAAAGCGATGATAATATTTTTAAATGTGGTGAATATAAATATTGACATTGACTTTAATGTGCCCTTATTGAGTCTTATGATGTATGTGGAAACAAATGCAAATATTACTTTTAAATTATTATAAGCCTGTGCAACCACACAGCGGGCATCCTCTGCCGGCTTCTGTAGAGACATTGAAAGTCAAAATGCTCAAGTGCCCTGACCTGACATGGTTGTGATGACGTATGAGTTACAAATCTTTCAGGATACAGTAAACAACAACAACAGTGCTTTGATCTGTATATCTGAAAATATTCAGTACAGGTCTGCAATTGCCAAAACATCTTTACATGCTGTTTCCGACCTGTTCTGTATGTATTTATGCATGTCTTGACTTGGTCCAGAAAAGATTGTGATCAAAATGCACACATGACAAAAAATAAAACATAACTTGGCAAGGATGAGTGTGAATGCAATCTTCAGGGACATGGAGAGGTGATTGCTTTGATCAAGGGTAGAGGAATATGTTGCCTAAATATCTTCTTTTAATTCACTGGCAGTTATGTCTATCACATGTGTGGAAATAGATTCCCAAGATGTTAGAATATAGCTATGAAATTGTTTGCTTTAACATTTTAATAGACTTATTTTACATTTTAATTCAAAAAAGAATATCATCCTTGGTTTTTAAAAATTCTAAAGCTGACATAAAGGAAGTGAGAGTCTGTTTCCTCTCTTGTCTTGCTCTCCACATATTTTTCTGAGTGTGGATGCCTCATTTAATAAAGTACAAAATGCAGGGCACAAATCAATATAGATTCTATTAGGTCTCACTTACATATTCAACACACATTTGTAATATCTCAGAGATACACGAGGCTCTCTATTGGGCTTCTTGAAACACAACGATGAAGTAAAATCAACGCATGCCCTGCCCTCTGAGGACTAGGAGATGCAGGCACACATATTGTCCAAATGCACTAATGACTATGTAACTGCACATTCTGGGCAGATGCCATCCAGGGGAACTGCAAGCTATTAATAAAGTTGGGAAGCTGGCCTTATCTGAGGGGCTCAGGAAAGATTTCCCTACGTGGAGCTGAGCCATCAGGAGGAGCAGATCGACTGGGTAAAGAAGACAGTGGGGAAAGGGACTGTGGAAGCATTATCGCTTTGGGGAGAAAAGAGTATTGCAAAGACCCTGAAGTTGAAGTGACAATTTATGGAAATACAATTGGAAAGAGACTAGTTCACTCAGGGGAATCTAAAATGTGCCAGTCTGTATTAAGTGTGGGGGAGCCTGCTATGAGAAGGAGTTGACAGAGATGGCAGATTTCACGGGGTTGTAGGCATTTTCGCTACTGGTATCTCCTTGCCTGGCTAATCCATTATAGAATTTCATTTACATAAACTGTGAAATCAAGACTCCAATCATGTGCAATGAGAAGAATGGCATGACTCCCTCGTTGTTTTTATTTGATTAGGTCCTTATGAAGTCTTGGATGTGTCTCAAACTAGCTAATCACCGATTTGTTTTGTTTTTTAACAGAAATTAATCACTGAAAAAAATCATTTTTTTGTTTCACTGCTTGTGTTAGTCTTAATTGTTTCTATACTATGTACCCAAAGGAAATAATAAGTTATTAAATATATAAACTACCAAAACCCTGTCTCACTTATATCCTTGGAAATATTGGGAAAAGGAAGTTTTCAATTTCTTGGGAAATTTTATGGACTAGCAGGGATTTTGTGAATAGATGCTTATGCTCTTCTTTGAGATCGCTATCAAACAAAACTTACTGCACTCTAAGAATTAAAGGGAAAGAGAAAAACAAAAACAAAAAAACAAAGTAAAGCAAAATAAAACCAGGTTAGCCATAGCTGGTTTGACTCAGTGGAAAAGCATGGGCCTACAGACTGAAAGGTCCCAAGCTCGATCCCAGTCAAGGGTTCTTGCTTAGGCTTCAGGCTCAGTCCCCAGTAGAGAGCATGCAGGAGGCAGATGATCAGTGACCCTCATCATTGATGTTTCTCTCTCTCTTTCCCTCTTACTTCCTCTCTGAAATCAATAAAATTATATTTACAAAATAATCTAATCTAATAGAAGAATAATATGCAAATTGACCCTCACTCTGTTACACCCACAAGCCATGCCCACAAGCCATGCCCACCAACCAATCAGGCACAAATATGAAAATTAACTCAACTACGATGGCAGTGGCCATAGAGCTGGAGTTGCCCCGGGCAATGAAGGCAGCCAGGGCCCTGTGGGCCCTGAGCTCTACTCAAGGCTACAAAGTTTTAATTATAGAAGATAAACAAACTCCAGATACCTGCTGGGCTGGGACCTTGGGTTGCCAGTGGCAATCCAGGCTTTGAGCAGGGGACCAAGGGAACAAAGTTTCAATTATAGAAGTTAAATAAATCCCAGGTGCCTGCTTCCAGTCAGGCACCCCAGTAGGGACCCAAACCCTGAAGGGACTGTGGGCAGCCTGAAAATGGCCCTCAGCCCCTCACAGAGGCTAGCCATACCCCCATGGGGTGAGGGTCCCCACTGGGGGGCTTGGCAAGCCTGCAAAAAGCCATCAGCAGATGGACATCCCCCGAGGGGTCCCAGACTGCTAGATAGCATGGGCCAGGCTGAGGGACCCCCCCTGAGTGCACAAATTTTTGTGCACCGGGCCTCTAGTAATAAAATAAAACCATATTAAACAAACTAACAAAAGACCACGAGAAAAAAGCCAAGGTTAGAGGTGACTTTATACTTATTTACTTGCCCTAAAACTGTGTACATGAAAAAGAAAATAATTATTTATTTTGCCTTTCCCATACAAATTATATTACTGAAATAGACTCACTGATAAGGAAAGACTCAAGTTTCCATAAGACACAAGGTAATAAATATATGGTAAATGGTATGTTTGCATATTAAGTTTTAGCCTCTGAGGGAGTGTATTGAACACATGCTTAGATCTTAGGGTAAAAATTAGCAAGGGATTAGATATTCACATGCTATCTAATTATCATCTCACTAGAGGCCCAGTGGGGTTACAAAGGGTCTGGATGTCTTGTGGTTTTAAACAATATGCAATGTACAGCATTACCTGTGAAGCATGAGTAACAAAGACACTGAAACTACACTGCATCAACATCTACTATGTCAACTTGACTGATCTTTTCAACAAGTCAATGTTAAGAAAAAGAGGAGAGAGAATTAAGAGTCACAGCAGCAAAACATAATCTGTAATCCCTGAATGTGTCTTGTTTCAAACAAACAAAAAGTATTAAAATATTTTAGAGAGAATAAGGGATGTTTAAATATAGATTATGGACTAAATAGCATTAGGGAATTCCGGTTAATCAGTTGTTAAAATTTAATTGTGAAATAGTGGGGGGGGGAACCCTAATAGTTTAGAGGTGTATACTGATGTATTTGAGGGTAAAATGCCAAGACATCTGAGATAGTATTTGAAATTCTTTAGGTTAAAAAAAAGTCAATGAAACATATTTAGCTAACATTTGATAAGAGTAAGATTATATCTATGCATTATTTATATTTCTCTTTACTTTTCTGTGCGTTTGAGGATTTTCAAAATAAAAAAGTGAAAACTATAAATAAAGAAAGCTTAAATGAATGTAAATATAATTAACTGCTTCTTATTGGTATGACAAAAACAAGGAAAGAAGTAAGGGAGGGGAGGGGAAGAGAAGAAAAGTAGAGGGAAGATCGAGTGTTTAAGGAAAATATCACCTTGCTTTGAAACACCTAACCTTTTTATAAAACTCTGACACATAGTGTTAAGCATTTTTGCATTTGAAGTCTACCATGCATGCTCTGTGCCTACTGTCTGACCCATCACCAAATGCAGCTATATATTTTTAGTACCCAGATATTATTTTCAGAACTTATCCTTATAATGATCGACTTCCAGATTCTTCAGGAATGTCCACTAAATAGACTGCCCTTATTGATTTGGTCAGAACATGGAAACTGATTCATTCCATGCAAGTAGAACAACAAAGTAGCTGATCCCAACTCAATATACAGGAAAACTAGCAAACTCAGTTGTAATCAGTGTTTTCTAAAGCATAGGCTTTTGCCTGATACAACTATAGTTTTAATCACAGGAAATAGTTCTCACTGTTCCCCATAAACTGCCAAAAACAGAATTCACAGGTGATAACAATGGCTAATACTATCGATAAGTAATCAATATGTTACTGATGCTAAGCTGCATGCATGACATAAATTGTGCCCCTTACAGAGTTATAGAAACAGAATCTTAAGTCTACCAAATTGCCCAAGGTCAATTTGTTAAAAGGCATCCGAGCTGGATTTTATATTTCAGCTTTCTCTGCTTCCAAAATGAGTGCATTTTTCTTTACATTTCAGAATCTATTTTATGTTAAGAAGAAAATATTTAGTTGCAGAACTCAGAATTGCATATAATTTCCCATTAGAATAATGATTTGTGATGAGATTTGCAAGACAGAGATGAATACAGTACGTTATAGAGCACTTTCCCCTCGTTTACAACTGCAGATTGAGAGTAGCTGCATCCTTAGGCCAATGGGAGCCTTTATCAGCATATTTCCAGAGGCTGGCCCATCAGGGCTGGGGACCCTCTGATCAGCCTTGCAAAGACTCAGGGCAGCCTCAGTCAGCGATGTGCCTTCGATGGCAGTTGAAGACATGGTCCTGGGTTTGTTACACTTGGGAACTCAAGGAAGCTCCTGTCAATACCCAGGGCTTCGCTGAGAAAGCTATCGCCGTACTGTGTCTAAACTCTGAATTATGTGCTGACCTTAACTGGGAGCAAAACTCAGCACTGAATTCTTTGCTGTCTGAATATCGCCCTAAGTATTGACCAAGTCTCACATTTCCTGAATACTGAAGTCAGAGGTCAGGAACTAGGGGTAATTTTGCTTCTGCAGGTCATTCAAAGACATGTGTTTAAAAAATACCTTGGACATGAAATCATAAAGCCCTTTTTCACTTTCTATACCTTCTTGCTACTTGTGGGAGTCAGATCGCTAACACGTCTTCAGATTAGATTTCGTGTATATCAATGAGGGTTTTGTTCATTTGTTTTTGTCTCCATGCCTTTCATCGCCTGTGCTACTTTTCAGGTGAAAATTATATATTTTATATGTTGAACGTTCCTCAAAATATTGGCATAATTGTTTTTAATAGGAGACACAATTGTATGAGAACACATCTGAGCAAATCGCCAAGAACACACAGCCAGTTCTGTCCCTGTGATCCCAATGATGGCAGCTCCTGCTGGTTAACACTGAGCATTGGCTACAGTCCTAACTAGATGGCTTTTCAATTATACTTTTATGATTTTTGTCTCTGAATCCTGAATGCATAATTCTGGTAAATAATTTTGTACCTTATATATTTTGTATATTAATCAAGATTTATACAACTTAGTACTTATATTAAGTACTAGAGGCCAGGTACATGAAATTTGTGCACTCACAGGGTAGGGGCAGAGAGGGGGCGTCTCTCAGCCCAGCCTGTGCCCTCTCACAGACTGGGAGCCCTCGGGGGATGTCTGACTGACAGCTTAGGTCACGGGGAGCCTGAGCCATCAGTTGACCATCCTTAGTGCTGCCTGAGTGATGCTAAGTAGCACTCCCCTGTGGGAGCACACTGATCACCACAGGGCAGCTCCTGCATAGAGTGTCTGCCCTCTGGTGGTCAGTGTTCATCATAGCGATTGGTTGTTCTGCTGTTTGGCCAATTTGCATATTAGCCTTTTATTATACAGGATAGATTGATTAAACCTTCCAATCTAAAGGCAAATGCAGATATCAGAAGAGGCGATTAAAAATATACTCTTTTATGTTATTTATGAGAAAAGTTAGATTTTTAAAAACACATAAACGAATATTTTGAATGGGATAAGAAAAGTATGCTATGCTAATGGAAGCTCAAAGAGCAAAAGAGAATCCGGCTGGTGTGGTTCAGTGGTTGGGCATTGACCTATGAACCAGGAAGTCATTGTTTGGGTTCCTGGTCTGGGCACATTCTCAGGTGATGGGGTGAATCCCCAGTGTGGGCCAATCAATGATTCTCTCTCATCATTGATGTTTCTATCTCTTCCTCTCCCTTTCTCTCTGAAGTCAATAAAAATATACTTTTAAAAAAGCAAAAGAAAGCAGAGTGCCTGTACTACTAAAGAATAAAATACACTTAAAACAAAATTTGTTCCAGAGATAAAAATAATATAATTACAAAAATATCAATTAGGAAAAAAAATAATTAAATACTTATATGGAGCTACAGCATAGCCCCAAAACACATGAAGCAAAAACTGACTGAAATGAAAGTGAAAATAGACAATTCAAGAATAATACTTTATCATCACACTTTTGTGTGTAACCTAATGATCAGAACAAACTGCTGAACAAAACAGAACCAGAGGCATAGATACATGGAACAGACTGACAGCTGTCAGAGGTAAGGGGGGGGGGGGATATGATGAAATATTTTTAACTGAAATTGTAGTGATAGTTACATAATTAAGAATTTACCAAAAAAATCAATTGTACATCATGGCATCTTATGGTATGTGAATTATATCTGAAGATGTTTTTAAAAGTAAATAAATTCACTGGAATTTTATGAAATTCTAAAAGAGAACAAGTTGCAAACAGGGAGCAGTTGGATGGATATTTCAGTAAATTACTACTTATTTTGCTTAGGATCCTGATGCTAAATATCAAAGCTAAAATACATGTTGATTAATTGGCTATGGAGATGATGGTCACTAAGGTAACCCAGATGGCACTAATTTTTCTAGTTTAATGCTCCTCCAACAGCCAGCAATTATAAAATCTATATATATAAAAGACTAAGTGATCGGCCAGCCAGCCGGCCAGCTGGTAGCTATGATGCACAATGACCAGCAAGGGGCATATGCTCAATGCACAGGCATGGAAACATGGAACAGACTGATGAATCTCAGAGGAAGGGAGTGGGGGGAGGGCAGGAAGAGATTAATCAGAGATCTTATATGCAGACTAGAGGCCTGATGCATGGGTTCATGCACCAGTAAGGTCCCTCAGCCTGGCCTGTGCCCTCTCACAATCTGGGACCCCTCAGGGGATGTCTGACTGCTGATTTCAGCCTAACCCCTGCAGGCCAGGCCAAAGGACTCCACTGGTGCATGAATCCATGCACTGGGCCTCTAGTTATTAATAAATAGGTTAATAATTTAATGTATTGTTTTTATATGTATAAATTCAGCTTATGGAATAAAATAAGATATTCTTTAAATGTTTTGCAATATTTAAAATAGTACACTATATTATTATTTTCCTTAAAAAGTATCAACATAGAGTGTGCCTTTGAGTAAAAAAAAAATGTATTTTGTTGTATCAAAAATAAAAACTAAATAAAGGTTGGAAAAAGTATATTTACAGTAGTGAAGATGCAAAAAAAGATGTTTATTCTTGTATTACTATTTGTTAACTATTTTATTTGTATTGTAACTGTAAAACTAATTTTGCCTAACCCTATATACAATGAAATATTATTCATTCATAAAAAATTGAATTGCTATTTACAACACATAAGTAGGCCTTAAGGGCATTATATTAAGTGAAATGAGTTAGAAAATGACAAATATTGTGTGATCTTACTTATATGCGGAATCTAAAATTATCCCAACAACTGAACTCATAGATACAGAGAACAGATTAGTGATTGCCTGAAGCAGGGGATTGGGAAGGAAAAAAATTAATGAAGGTGGGAAAAAGATATAAACTTGAAATTATGAAATACATTAAGTCCTGGGGATATAATTTGCAGCATGGAGACTATCCTACATAATAAAAGCCTAATATGCAAATTGACCACATGGCAGAAAAACTGGGAACGGCAGGTTTCTATGATGTGCACTGACCACCAGGGGCCAAACAATTAATGCAGGAGCTGCCTCCAGCCTGCAGGCCCCGGCCAGCCAAGGCGGGCGCAAGTGGGGGACCTTGATGACCCTGCCGATCACCCCAAAGATTGGCACTGATTGCTGGCTAGGCCCAGGAACTCCACCCGTGCATGAATTTCATGCACTGAGCCTCTGATAGTTAATAATACTGTATTTTATATTTAAAAGTTGCTAAGCAATTATATCTTAAAAGTTCTCATCACAAGTTAAAGGAATTGTTAACTCTGGTGATGAATAGTAACTAGACTTAATTATGCTTAGCACTTCACAGTGTATACATATATCAAATTATAATGTTATATACATGAAGCTAATATAATAATCTATGTCAATTATATCTCAATAAAAAAGATGCAGATATAATACAACTGCTCATTATTGATAGTAAAACAAGGCAAGGTTACCATTATTTCAAAAGAACCTTTATAAATGTTGCTATTACTGATAACAAGTCAATTTTCGGTTAAATGACACTCTATGCCAAATCCAAGCTCAGAAACCCTTTGTGCCAATATAGTCTCTAGCCAATGCCAACCTCCATCACCCTTGAAGGGGATGTCGACTCTGTGTTAACAGCTACACATTAGCTCTTAAAAAATACTTCACTGCACTTGGGATAATCACTTCAAAGAACAGTGAATGGAAACTAAAACGGAAAATAAACATCTACTATGATAAGCACAGATGCTGCATAGTACAGCACAACGTGTTCAATTTTAATCAATGAATGAAGAACAGTAAATTGACCAGCCTTATTCATCAAAAATGGTGGAGATTGCACTTCCTCTCTCATGATCAGCAGATGATTAAGGATCATTTCTTCATTAAAGCTTCTTGCAAAAAAAAAACACACCAAAAAATCAACAAACTGGCATTTTTTAATTTCTATTTACTTGACACAAAAGTTGTTTATCTTCTTAATTTTCATTAAGGGTTTCAATCATCAAAGCATATAGAGTATATTAATGAGAACTATTCTTCTCTAGTAAGTTACTATGGCATTCAGGGAGAAAAAACTAAGAGCAATATTAACATTATAAACCAAATGGTGTATAGTAATAATTTTTAAACCTCAATCTGTTTATTGTTGTGATAGTATTGTTATTATCTTTCTTGAAAATGTCTCTGGCAGGAAATTTTATATTTTAAGAAATAAGACCCGATGAAAGAACCAAGGAGTAGGGCCCAGATTGATGCACACACTGATAAAAATAAATCATGGATCCGTTTCTATGTGTCAGAAACTATACCAAGTTCTGGGTTCTGAGTAGCCAATGCAACAATCATCAAGCAACTGAAAATCTAATGGAGGAGCTTAGTATATAAATATTATATCTTGATGCTAGAGGTTTGCTCAGAAAATTACAGAAGTGCTGAACAAGAATAATGGTGTCAGAAGGCAAGAAGCTGGTATCTTAGCTAAACTGCCCATGAATAAGCAGTAGATAGATACAAAGAAGATGAAGCTCAGTGGAAATGACATTTCATAAAGTGACAATAGCATCAACCACAGTAGAAGTCTGAACAGCATGGTGATGTGTATGCAGGGGAATTACAAGCAGAGCACAGTGCAGGCAGTAAAGGTTGAGTCAGTTTACCCCCAGAGTTAGGCATAACCTGAACCCTTGTCTTTTTGTTAGCATCTCTCAGGAGAAAGGATGATAGTTCCTTTAATTTTTCTAACTCCAATATATGCTGCAATGTATATTAGTATATCACAGAGAATCTAATATTATTTTTTCATGTCTTATTTTAATCATCTTAAAACATATATTCTCTACATTCCCGTAGGTCCAAACTACTTAACATAATCACAGTCTTGTTCTAGTTACATAGTTTGTCTCATTCTTCTATAATTATGTTCAAATCACATTGAAATATCCAGAATTATCTCATCATGATGTATACATCTCTTCACCATTCCTGCACACAAAATTTAATAACTCATTTTTTGCTGCTGTTGAATTTAAGTAGTTCAGTTACTAATTTCTATGGGAAATGTCTCTCATTATTCTCATACAGCATTAATTGATCATTTCTTAGTACATCAACAACATTGCAAAAATATATAATTCTTTAAAGAGCATATTTTCTTTACCTCTGAGACCCATGTCTTATCAATGAGAAAAACATACAAAACCCATCTACTTTCCATTTTTACCACTGTTCCGGCATAGTATGTCCTGCTTGGACAACTTTAAAAGTCTCCCTTCTCATCTTGTCGCCATTTACAGATCCTCAGAATCATCTTTGTAGGATGTAAACCAATCATTTCTGTCCCAGTTTTCAGTGTTAAAATCCTCTAGAAGCCTCCATTTGAAACTGAATTAAAATCTTTAATTCTAAAGCTCTTCCTAATGCGCCTCCTGCCTACTGCCCCCCACTTTATGTCACCATCACTTGCTGTCTCAGACACACTGGACTTCATTTATTTCCTTGAAGACATTGGGTATGCTCTTGCCTTAAGCTCTTTGCATGAACCAAGGCCTCCTTTAAGATGCTCTCCTCACCTATCATCATATGGCAGGTTCCTTTTGTCTTTCAATATCAGTTAAAGCAGCTCTCTACAAGGAAGGCTTCCAAAGTCATATGCTCAGTTTCTGTTATTTTAAAATTTCTTTTTATTTGTTAATCGGTTTCATCACGGTAAACTATAAACCCAGCAGAGAGGTTCTTTCTCAGCCTTGTTCACTGCTGTATTTCCAACTCCTTAACTAATGAAGGCACTCAAGACATGTTTGGGGGTGGGGGGTAAATGGATCTTATTTATAATTTATTTATTTATTTATTTATTTATTTATTTATTTATTTATTTATTTTCAGCAATCTCTGCTGCTCTGCCAGGAGCAAATGCAGCCTCCATCTCAGCCCAGCTTTATGCACAGGGTTTGGGATGTAGCAAGATCTCAAATATTTGTCAAATAAATATTGAGGTAAAGTCAATGTTTGCAAGAAAAAAATTCAATATGTCATTTATCAATATACATCAGTAATAGAGCAAAATAATGCAAATAATTTCAAATACTTTTCTACAGAAATGATAATGTATGTAGTGTATCCTTTCCCCATTCATAAATGAAACATTATATGAAAAATAAGTAATTTAACTTTCATGACTTACTCTTGAGCTAAATGATATATAAATATTTCATGTCCTTAGGCTGCTGGAATAACACAATTTGCTCATTGGTATGAGGATAAAGTATGTGGGGCAGCTTCTCCAAGAAGCACATTCTGTAAGTCCTTCAGCTTCATTTTCCCTGATTTTTTTTTTTTTGTGTGTGTGTGTGTGTGATTCCTAAGTTCTTCTCTTGCCCATGACCTTGGTATGGCATTCCTTTGAAATCTGATGGGTTTAGGAGTGAAATCCATGACATTAGTATTAAAGAAAGGTAGCTGACTCACAAAAGAATAAAGTTCATGGTATTTATGGTAGCAGGTTAATCTTATTTGTGGGCATGGTAGCTATAAAAAATGAGATTGTCAAAATATAAGTTGAAGTAATAAAGAAGTTAGTCAAAAGACCTTGTCAAAGATTTGATCATTTTGTTATATTTTGTTACAAGTAATTTTTGGAATGAATGTAGTTTACTAAGATTTATATCATCAGAATGTTGTTTTAAGGGTCATTGGGACACACCTATTACTGAACTTTCCAGAGTTAAAAGTTAAGCAATTATATAAAAACTAGTGACCATGCCCATTGAAAGGAAATTAATTAGAAGGTGGCGCTGGTGTGGAAATGGACAAGACAGGCTGGACAGAACCCGGAGCCAACCTCCCTGGGTCCCTTCCCAGCAGGCCGGCCACATGTGGGGCAGCACTGCGGCTCCATGGAAATCTGCAGAGTAAGGGACGTCCCTCCGCTCAGCCGGTCCTGTGGGGATCAGGCTGAAACCAGCTCTCCAACACGCCCCAAGGAGTCCCGGAGTGCGAGAGGGCACTCTGCAAAGTTGCTGTAGCTCGGCAGCATGTGCCCCTGGGTGGTCAGTGTGCATCGTACCTACTGGCCAGATGGTCACTTAGCCTTTTATATTTATAGATAAGCACAGACAAAATTCTACATGGATAGCTTAATAGTTCTACACAATCCAATTTTATCCTTACCTTGCTATTCGAGTTTTTGTCTCTAGAATTGACTTTTCTTTTTCTTACTGTGCACATGAATGAGATTCTCATTAGAATTTATGTTCAGGATGGTCCATAATTCCCAGAGGTAATAATAGAAAAATAAATCACTTTTCTTCACAATGTGCCTATGAAGCTTTTGTATTGATGCTTAAATCAAATTAAAGTAAGGTCACAGAGATACCTAACTCTTCTAGCATTTAAAGAAAGGCACAAAGGAAATGGAAAAGGATTGCAAATATTTAATTATGTGAAGACTGGGTGAAATAAATCTAGCATTTAATAGCATCTCCCAACCGTTTTCTCAGCATGTAAGCCTATATTTTAATCAAGTGGATAGTTTGCTCTGAGATTTTATCTGGTTTCACATTAAAGTCTACTAACTATTGTGATTTACTTTTTTTTTTTTAGTCCCAATTCAGCTTCTGAGTTTTGTGTTATCTGCCTGTTATTGATTAAAAGTTTCCTTTTTCTAAAAGCACCATATTTCAACTAATCAGTAAAATAGTTCAACTGAAGGGTAAAGAAAATTACTCTAAATCTCTTCTAGCCTTTTTCGGAAACACATATTTTGGAAACTTAAATGTGAGTATACACGAAATCTAGGTTCTATCTGGCAACGAATTATGGGCAATATCATTCTGAAACATATTCCACACATTCTCAATGATGTTGTAAACAAACAAGTTGATGCTAAGTTTTTGCCAAAAGAATTTAAAGTTCAGCACATTAAGCATTCTGAGAATGAAATAGCTTCTGAAAACTTGTTAAAGGAAATACAGCAGACAAAAAATTAAATTTAAAATGCATCTCTGTTTAAAAGATGCAAAGGTCATCTGCCCACAGAAATATATTGTAACAGCCAAAGTCAAGGAGATGAATCACGTCTTTATGCACACATTGATAAAAAACAAAATGTAGTGAATTATGGAAGTTCAATATTTCCACATAAAATAAGAATATTACTTCTTTTCTCTAAGAGAAGAGGGGTCCTTTGTAATAAAGCCTAATATGCTAAGTGTCGGCTGTCCAGTTGGCTGTTCAACCAATTAAAGCATAATATGCTAATGATATGCTAAGGCCGCTCAACTGCTTGCTATGACATGCACTGGCCACCAGGGGGCAGACAGCTTGCTGCTGGGGTCTGGCCAATCGGGACTGAGCAAGATGGGCCAGACAGACATGCCCTGGGACCCTCTCATGGCCCCTCCCCAACTGGTCAACCTCCCACGGCCCTCCCTGCCTAGATCATGCATACACCAGTGGAGTCCTTCGGTCTGGCCTGTTCCTTTTCACAATCTGGGGCCCCTCGGGGGATGTCAGAGACCCAGTTTCAGCCCCACAGTGGAAAGATCAGCCACTAAGAATGCACTGGCCACCAGGCGGAAGATGCTCAATGCAGGAGCTGCCCCCTGGTGGTCAGTGCACTCCCACAGGGGGCGCACCGCTGAGCCAGAAACCAGGCTCATGGCTGGTGAGTGTGGTGGCAAGGGCAGGAGCCTCTCCCACCTCCGTGGCAGTGCTAAGCTGTCAGTCAGACATCCACTGAGGGCTCTCGGATTGAGAGGGTGCATGCCGGGCTGAGGGACTGCCACCTCCCCCCCCCGCCGAGTGCATGCATTGCATGTACCAGGCCTCTACTGGGATAAATAAATATACAAGCAACAAAAATTAATGAATCAATCATTGAATCATCCCTGTTAGTTTTTATACAGGCCCCAAGAATTAAGTCTCAGATTAGCACTCAGGCATAAATTGGTTATGATTTCAATTCGGGAAAAAGAACTACATGAGCAATAAAAAGTTCTGTGTTATAAGGATGCTCTTACAGTGCTTGGCTATGCAACTAAGTTAGCCATCTGGGCCTTACTTTCCTCATTTGCTTGGAGATGATTAACTACTCAATTTCAACGTATCTTTTAACAACAGAAAGCTAAAACTTATGGAATAATTGTTCCTTTCCTTTGATTCTCAACACACTGACAATAATCAAAGCAAATACTACTTCAACATTACAGATTTCAAAAAGAAACAAAAGGCTGAAATACTTAAAGACAGCGCTCTGGTCACCAAACTAATTAATAAGATGAATGCAAGACAATACGAGTCTCCTAATTTCTGGCTAGCTGGCTTTACAGCATACTAAAATTTAAGAAACGGCATTTCTTTGCCAGATCCATTTAAAGAACAGTGCTTATAAAATTGCCTTAATATCCATGGCCTAGATTAGTTTATGTTCTTAATAAAATATATAACTCTTTAAAAACTAGTTTACACATTCAATTTAGTACTGCAAATAATTGATCATTTAGGAGAAGTAATAAAACTAATTTTGTGAAACTCATAACTCATAAACTATTCTTTTCAATAAGCTCCACAGATGATTCCAAAAAAAATCACACATAGGAAGCATCAGTGGGGAAATAACTTCATAATATAATAATGGGAAGGCTCAATTTGCTTGTAAATATAGAGAACATGGATTCCTGAAGTAGAACTTAGAACCTTAGAAACTTAGAACCGTGTCTCTCCCATTTCCTGATCTTGGACAAGACAGTAAATTCAACTGATTTTGGACAAGACAGTAAATTTTTTATGTACCTCATATTTCCCTTTAGGAAAATGGGGCAAATTACCCTGTTACCTCATGTAGGTAGTAATTGGTGCATGGTCATAATTCAATAATGGCATATACTATTTTTTAAAATATATTTTTATTTATTTCAGAGAGGAAATGAGAGAGAGAGACAGACAGACAGAAACATTAATGATGAGAATCACTGATAGATCAGATTCCTTCCCTTATGCCCCACACTGGGGATCCGGCCCGCAACCTGGGCATGTGCCCTACCCAGGAATCGAACTTTGGCCTCCCAATTCACAGGTCGACACTCAACCACTGAGCTACGTAGGCTGGGCAATAGTATATACTATTAATGTTTAAATCCTACCTACAACATTGTTAAGAATGAACACATTTTTATTTTGTTCTCTATAATAATGTAGCTCTGAATTAGTTTGCTAGGACTGCCATAACAAAGTACCATGGACTGGTTGCTCAAACAACAGAAATTTAGAGTTTTGGAGGCCAGGAACTCCAAGATCAAGGTACCCGTATTTCTCTTCATGATGTATGCTCCCTTTGTGGCTTATAGTCAGCTTCCTTCTCCCAGAGTCCTCACATGGCCAAGAGAAAGCCAGCAATCTGGTCTTTCCTCGTTCTTACATGGACACCGGTTCTATTAGGTTAGCTCCTCACCCTCATGACCTCATCTGAACTTCCTTACCCACTAAAGGCCCTGTTTCCAAGGACAGTCACATTGGTGGTAAGGTCTCCAACACACAACTTGGGGGGTGGCACACTTGGGACCATATCAAGCTCCTACTAAATTTAAAGTGCTGATATTATCTTCTATTGAAATAGTTATTTGTCAACTCCTTCTGAACTAATATTCTATCCACATTCATTCCTAGACAACCCCTAAACGCATATATCTATGGAAGGTCTCAATATTGTTTTATAAATGTTTACAAGAGATGATTTTTAAAAATCACATATAGGAAGCATTTAAAAGTTAGCCAATATTATTTTTAAGGCAGATTTTGACTTATGCATATCATAATCTCTGATTAACCAACATTTTTGAAAGCTTGATTCTAACTCTGAAAACTTCACTAAATAGTTCTGAATTTTTGGCAATAATTCCCTTTACTATAACAGTGGTTTTGAGGAAGCTTATTTTACCTGCCATCCTAATGTAGAAAAGGCAAATTTGAGAAATGCTGATGCAAGTTCATTTTATTTTTGTTTTTAGTGCTATTGTTCACCTAAACTATATAATCGCATGACAGAAATAGTAGTGTAACAGTTGACCATTAATCCTATATAAATTGGCTAAATATAATATGCCACTAATCTCTACAGCCCATTCAACACAACTTTTCCCTAGAATTCATTACATACGTGAACCTGGTGAATCTTTTAAAACATCAATTAATTCACTCATTGTATCTACTTGCTGCTTGGAACTTCTGATCTCCTAGAAGCAAACCTTCCTCCAAGTGTCTCTGGGCATTAGCAAGTCAAATACATCCAACTAAATATCACAATTCTTCACACAGTGATCTCTTCAGCTGCTTTTTCACCATCACACTCAGTCCTATGTTTTCATAAAGTAGAGCTTTGACATCCTCAACACCATAGGGCAATATCCACTACGATGAGTTACAGATTGAGTAAGTGAATTCTCATACATTTCTCGGTCAGGTCTATTATCTTACAATCTAAACAGGCATCAAAGGGACTAGGCAGTGGATAAAGTTGTCTACCATCAACTTCTATTTCAGTGTGTAGGGTGTGATGTTCTCTGAAGATTATCATCTTGGATTTATAAAAATGTGGCCACATTATCTTTTACCTTGGACCCTAACTGAAGTCTTTTCACAAATCTTCCCCCTCGGTTTTTACACATGCTCAGGTTGAAATGAAAGCTGGCAACATGATTTAATTTCAGAGAGACACAAGTGATGGCATACGATTTGTACAATGGGTGATGTATCAGAAGCCAAGTCAATTTCTAGGAGTAGTTTTTGAGGGAATGTTTTATGTGCCATTTCAATGCAATGCCTCCTGTTTCTGCAACAATGAAGTGCAAATCATGACAATCCTTTTACCCTTCCATAACAGACCCATGATTTATGTTTCAGTGTAAAAGAATAATTTTTTTCCTGCCAATTAATATAGCTTAACAAAAATTATATATGAATTAGGAAAAGAAAAAGTAAAAATATTGGGACTTAGATTGTAAACACATAGTTCAATGAAATGTCAAGTATTGAAATGACATTTTTATTCTCTGATATGTAAACTGTACCCAGTTACAAAGCTCTGTTTAGAAGGATAAAATGAAACTGGTCAGTGAAGAACAGGGAGAGAAAAAATTATCAAGAAAGCTAAGAGTGCGAAACAGGAACTAAGCTTTGGATATGAAATGCCCATAATAAAAATGTTAACTATATTTTATAACTGCCTGAAATGTACCAGGCAGGCTGCCAGCCTTGTGTATACAATCTTTTCAGTGTTTACAGCAACCATTATATTATGAACAGGCTTTGTGACTTCCCCTTTCTGTAAAGGGAACTGGCTGAATCAACAAAAGGTTAGGTGGTTGCCCAAGGCTAGGAGAACACACACATAAATGTGTCCTTTTCATGCACTGTGGTATAACGTGAGAGAGGGAGAGCAAAGAGACTCATATTTCCTAGAATCAGTGTTAAGACAGTAGGGAAGAAGAGATGAGGAACATCAGGAAAACGATAGAGTTTTCTCTCTCATTGAGAGTCGCTTGGCATTGTGAAAACTTGAGCTCTCAAAGATAAGAAATACATATGGCCTTTAAGTAATTTAACATTTGACTGAATACTGTGATACCATCTTTTTTGACCAAACATGAAGAACAACCTAGGTTTATTTGAAAATGATGCGGCAATTCCAAGTGTACACAGTATGTATGTCATGAATTGGTGATGGTGCAAGTTTGTGACAATCACTTTGGAAAGCCGTTTTGGGTGTGACCTGGTGAAACTGAAGAGGAACCATATATTAAATCCAAAAATTCACTCCTTAGATCCTCAACCCTCACCAGGAACATGTGTAAGACTGTTTACAGAAGCACTGGCTTAATGCATAAATATGCCACACACACACACACACACACACACACACACACACATATATATTATACACACACACACATACACACACACACACACTAAAGGCCCAGTGAATGCAAATTCATGCACTGGATGGGGAGGGGGGAGGTCCTTCAACCCAGCTGGCCCCCTCTCCTCTCATAGTACAGGAGCCCTCAGGGGTGGGAGGCGACCTGGTGATCAGGGTAAGGTGACACCCCCATCACACTTCTACTGCTGCCACTGCAGGCAATGCAAGCCTCAATCAGCCCTGGGTGGCTGGGCAGCCACAGGCTTGCCTACGCCTTGGGCCAGCCCTGGGTGGCTGGGGGGTTGAGTGGTTTGGGCGCTGCCATCTTGTGGCTGTGGGCACAGCCATCTTTGAGGATGTGAGAGTCAATTAGCATGTTCCCTCCTTATTGGCTGTAAATGCCACCATCTTTGAGGGCGCGACAGTTAATTAACATATTCCCTCCTTATTGGCTGTGAGCACTGCCATCTTTGCAGCATCATGAGGGTCAATTAGCATATTCCCTCTTTATTGGATAGGATAATGTTTATCTATTCATTTAGTTTATATTAGTGCACACGTAGGTATACATATCATATAGGTGTCTCTATAAAACATGGATCAATGTCAACAAAATGTGAACAAAATTAAACCATATGTGAACACTTTTAGTATGATTCAAATTATATCAAGGTTAAAACCAGAAACAAAGTAAACCATATATTGCTGAGCGATACACCTACATGATAAAGGTATTAATAATGCTAAAATATGTGAATAAAATATTTAGGATGAGTGGTTGCCACTGAGAGGGGACAAGTCTGTTTGAAGAGGCACAAAGGGGCCTTGCAGGGGAAGGGCTTGTTTTGTTTCCTAAGCTTGATGCTGGGCATATGCCTGCTCCTTTTACCATTCGTTAAGCTGCACGGAGCATATCTAGTCTTCTAGGGCATACTTTTTTCATAGCATTTTACAAACAACCAATAAAGCAGTGCTTGGAAACATTAGAGACATTTAAACAGAATACTTAGCGAGTGATCACGGTTCCCTTTCCAGGGACAACCGCTTATCCATTCCTTCCTCCCTTCGACGTGTTTCTGCACACAAAGTCTTATGTGTACATTTTCAAAAGGATAATTAGAAAGATGACATGATTGCCACAGACATTTAGCAGTGGGAGGAAAAGAAACATGTACTCATTAAGCACTAGACCCTGACTCTCCGGGGGTTTGCCACCAGCTAACTTCTTTCATCTTGTGCCCTCTGCTTATCAGAAAGAGATAACAAGTATGAGATGATCTGGGCCAATGAAGCATCACTGGGCACGCTGTCCATCACAGAGCCACTTTACAACATCGATATCAGGTGGAGCTAAGTGGCAAGTTCGCATCAGTCACTGCAAATAGCCGACAAGCAGAACCGGCATTGTAGGGTTAGCCCATCTGAAGGGCAGCCTTTTCCCGGATGCTGAGAGGACACAGGTGAGGAGAGATAACTGCTAATAGCCACATTGTATGGCTGTATTGTCATTGTTGCAATTAATATTTGCATTTAGGGATTCCTATATTTGATATGAGAAAAACCTGGGAGACACCTTTCTGAGCTGAGGGTCACTAGCCCTGCCTGGGACATCGCGGCCTGCGAGTTGGCTGGAAAGCGAGGGCCAGCCTTTCCCAGTGATAACACCCTGAGCCACGCTGCGGCCCTTGTCTTGGTGATGGAAGTGGACACGGTACTATGCAGGGAACTGAAAAAAAAATGCTTAGTCTCCTCCATGGAGGCCGTGAGATGTTGGGAACGCTTTTAACACTATGACTGCCTACCTTCTAATTTAGAATTTTAGTTGGCATTTCAACCAATGAGTGCAAAACTGGACCAACGGGAGGACGGAGGTGTTGACTCAGAGCCCAGCCTATCCTCTCCTGGTTCCTCCTGGAAAGGAGCTGGGATTCGGGAAGCTTCTCGTGGGTATAATGCAGCTGCGAACAAAGCACATGGCCCCCGGGTCCGGGCAGGGAAGGGGACCATCTCTGCGAGATCCGGGCGATGGCTCCATGGGTTCCTGCCCGCGGTGCTCACAGACGTGTTTGTGAATGTAAAACGCAGTCAGCAGTGAGAGATGGTGTGCGCCATCCTACTGACTTATGATTCTCCACAAAGAAATATTTTCATAGAAAAAAATAACAAAAAAATGTCTTCTTTCTAGAAAAAGAAATCCCTCTTATAAGATACTTTACTCAGAGTGCTCTGCTATAGAGCAGGGGTAGGGAACCTTTTTTCTGCCAAGGGCCATTTGAATAGTTAACATCAAAATCATCAGTGTAAGAATCAGCCTGCGATATTTGGTCAAACGTTTCATGAACTCGCCCCTGGTGCATCGGCAGGCCAGGCCAGGCCAAATGATTTCCTGAGCCTTTCAAGGCCAAGCGGGCTAGACGGTCTCCACCCCTGATACCGAGAGATTTGGCCCCTTTATATCAAGTACCACCGATCAACACACTTTTTAGAAACTATGAAGGAGGGTTTTGAGTCTGACTCTAGGTAAAGGCCGCAACTATCTTTTTCTTCCAGGTCTTGACTGCAACGATGCTTCCGACCTTCCCTGAGAACTCGATCTGAAACTGAAAACTGCCCCTTCCCATCTCAAACCCACACTTCTAGTCTGCTGCTCTTTACCTTTTTTCCTATTTATAATACCAGATGGCTATGGAGTATAGGGATGTTATGGGGGAAGAGGGAGATTACAAATAAAATATTCTAAAACTGATTGTGGTGGTTGCTGTGTAACTGAATATACTGGGAGGCATTGGTTGTACACTTTTAAATGAATTGTATAGTATGTAAATCATATCTCAAAGGTATCTGAAAGGAGATTGTAAAGAAAAAAATCTCTCCAAAGTCTATGTTCCAAGTTCTGAAAAACCATAGGCGAGTCTCTCTCACACATGGAAGTGTTAGTGTCTTAATTTAAGCTGCTATCACAGAAATGTGATAGATCGGGTGGCTTAAATTTTTCTCACAGGGCTGGAGGGCTTGAATATCTGGTAAGGACACTGTTCATGGTTTCCTGTTTTGTACTCATGGTGGAAAGAACAACGGCAAGATCTTTAGTGCTTAAAGATCTTTTATAATCCTATAATGCGGACCGTCCCCTCATGACCTAATCACCTCCTGCAGTCCCCATCTCCAAACATATTGGGGATTTTGGTTTCAATGAAGGGGCAGGGGCACAAACATTTAGTCCACGGAAATTATAAATTTAGGAATTAATCTCAAGTTGAGCTACAACAGGGAAGATGAGATACAGTCCAAAAATGGCAAATGATTAAAATCAAGGCTCGGAATGAGGAGGATGAAATAGATGTACATAATAGCCAGAGTAGAGAAAGACTAAAATGTGAAATACGGCCAAGGCCATGAACACATGATGGAACAATACTTGAGATAAGAGGGTAACAACCTAGCAATATAGTGAGGACTCAGAGTAGATGAATGAATTTATTATGCAAATGATCTGTTCTGCACTTAAGGGATGATAATAATAACACATATTGTAATCAGCACCAGTGTTTTGCAGCTAAAATCACATATTATAAATTAAAACAGGAGGCTCCTTCTTGACATTCTTTAGCCCACTTACCAAAGACTAAGTGGAGCACATCACCAGAACCGCCAGCCAAACTGTGTTTTCAAACCCGCTCTTGAATTATGAGATAGTATTTTGAGTAGCCACATGGCAGATCCACTCCTTTTACAACTTCAAATAATTCCATATAACCTGTTATCACTTATTTCCTCTTGCTTCACCATGTTCTATCATTTCATTTTATAGTAACTCTTTAGATGCGTGAAAAAAATGCAGTTAAATAAAATGCTATTACATTTAATTATTAATCTTTGTATGTCAATTTCATAGTTCATATCAAATATAGGATTTCAGTAGCACAAATTAGAATAAAAATCAGGTGTACATTTTGCCAAAAATTTGTTTGAAAATATATAAGCATTCCTCAAAAATGTATGTTTACAAGGAAAAAAATAGATAAACAGCTTTAGATAGGAAAATAGATTCTAGGGGTTTCAGTGTTTAGATAGTAAAAGACAATCATCTGCAACATTTAAACTTTCCTGAGAAATACCTAGAAAATGTTGTATGTGAGCACATTGAGACTGGTTATTTTATGATAGAAAAGGCCAGGGGATAGGTAGTTGAACGGCTATATGCCCAAAGAAAAGGCAGAGTGGAATCAGATAGTAGGTGGAAATTTTATGGGGGATAAACACTTAGCAATGTACTAATTTCCTGTAAACCCACAAATATTCAGAAACTAAGCCTTTATTGTAGATAGTAGAAAGAGTGTAAAAAGAGTGTTAGATTTGAGTTAGATTGGGATATTTTTCCATATCTTAAAAATAATAAATAGTATTGTCATAGTCATCATCATTATCTTCACTAGAGCAAATGCCTAGTCTTATCTCTCTACATATTCATTACC
Organism: Murina feae; assembly: GCA_004026665.1. Lineage (NCBI taxonomy): Eukaryota > Metazoa > Chordata > Mammalia > Chiroptera > Vespertilionidae > Murina > Murina feae. The sequence continues at coordinate 15,388 of PVJC01003858.1, read as the reverse complement.
GAGGTCACCTTGCCCAAACCCATGACTTTAAATAACTCCTAAATGTAGTCTCTAATTAATATCTCTAGCCTTGAGCTCTTCATTAAGTTCCAGATCTGTATATATTCAAGGACCTTTTAAGATCTTCACTTAGATGAAAAATAGGAACTTAAAAATTAAATTCTTAATTATACCGTCTTCTAACCAGCCCTGCTCTTCTTAAGGCCCCACTATAACCATCATTTATGAGTAACTCTGATTAAAAGTAAAAACCTCGGGATTCACTGTTGATTTCCATTTTTCTCACAAATGTTAAGACTAGCCTTTCAGCAAGTTCTTTTATCTCTGCTTATAAATTTATATCCTGAATCTCATATCATTCCTACTACTGACCCCTTTGTCATTCATTGCCATCCTTCCCTTAAGATGTAACAGTTCTAGTACTTTCCTCATATATCTATAAGGAAGCCCGTTGATGCCCATGCTTCACAAAGCAGCCAGAAAGAAAATAGCTATTTAAAAATGCAAATCAGATTCTGTCAGAATCCTGTTCCTAATCTGACAACAGTTCCCTATCAGACCATCTAGATAAAAGCCCATATCTAACCTGTGGTGCACAGGTAACTATGAGATCAGGTTGCATTTTATTCTCATTACTCCATTTCAATCTTGCTTTTTTGTTCAACACACTAAATTCAGTCTCACCATATTATCGTTATATATTACATCCATGCATACATACATACAACTCCTCCTGGTTGCTTTCCTCCATTTTCAAGGTTTGAAAAATCACCAATGTATTATTTCTAAGCTTTTGTTTCCATACGAATATCTCTTTTAAGCTCCAGATAATGTTCAATTTACTAATAAGTAATTACTCTTGAAAGTTCTAAAAAAACTAACTCACCCCTTATAATTCCCTCATTTCTTGCCAAAAAGTATTTGTCTTTATTCACTAGCACCACAATTAATCCAAATGCTTATGTCACCCCAAAATAACCCAACTGCTTATGTCACCCCAAAATATGCCACACTGGCATACTGATTAAAAAGCTGTAAGAAGTGTGCATTGCTAGTGGGAGTATAAAGTGGCCAAATATCATCTTGTAAAACTGTTTCACATAATCTATCAAAGCTAACTGTAAACTTACCCTATGACCAGCAATTTTGTTTCTAATATAAACCCAAGAGAATTCAGTACACGTTTGCCAAAAAAAAAAAGGACATATTAAAATATTCATAGAAGTTTCACTTGCAATGGACAAAACTAGAAACAGGCAAAAGTATGGATTAACATATACTGCACAAATATAATTTTATATTCTTAAATAATGGATTTGCAAGTAGCAATACAATAAACTATTTCTAGATGGCACAGTATAGATAAAACTGTTAATAAAAGTGTCAGAGAGAAAATATGGTGAACCTACAATTATATTTATATAAAATTCAAAACTAAGACAAAAATCGGAAGAGTGATTATATTGGGTGAAGGAGTGTGTGGAAGCATTGACGAAAACAGTGAAAGTGGGGTGCTTCCCAGGGGTCGCCACTCCGCATCATCACCCAGAGCCTGATCCCGTGAGTTTATACCTGTGTAGCAATCATCAAGGGTTCACTTAAGCTGTGTGCACTTGTTGCATATAAATGAACCTGCAATTCTAATAAACATACAAAAAGCAAAGCTCTTGTAAGACACAGAAGTCACTGGTTCTTCCTATGTCATACAGTATTATATTACTTACTACTGAAGCCCTCTGGGTTTCCAGTTAATGACCACAGGCACCCGAATTTTTATTACTCTATTATTTACAGTATTATGATTTAGCTAGTCCACATTTTAAAACTCATTTAATAAGGAAATATTTCTATGATGACAGTATTGCCAACAATTGAATTATATTTCTGAATTTAATCCACAATGACTTATAAATGAATTTCCCAAAGTAAACTCAATTTCATTCAAAATTAAGCAAATTAAAAACAAGGAAGAAATAAATTATTTGAGAATAGAGAGCAATAATATTCCATGAAAAAGAAAGCAAGAAACATTATTTCCAATATTTTTTCTAACTTGTTCTTCAAGTAAAATGGTTTTTGGATAGAAAAGAAAAAAATATTGATTAAACATAATTTTGAAGATCATTTATTGCTTACAAATTCTGAAAGTAGAAATGAATGCTCATGATGGCCCAGGCATAAAGAGGACATTCAGAAAGCCAAGAGACATATGAAAACATGCTCAAAGTCACTAATCATCCGAGAGATGCAAATCAAAACAACAATGAGGTACCATCTCACACCTGTATGAATGGCTATTATCAACAAATCAACAAATGACAAGTGCAGGAGAGGATGCGGAGAAAAAGGAACACTCGTGCACTGCTGGTGGGAATGCAGACTGGTGCAGCCACTGTGGAGAACAGTCTGGAGTTTCCTCAAAAAATTAAAAATGGAGCTGCCATTTGACCCTGCAATCCCACTTCTGGGAATATATCCTAAGAAACCAGAAACACCAATCAGAAAGGACATATGCATCCCTATGTTCATAGCAGCACAATTTACCATAGCTAAAATTTGGAAACAGCCTAAGTGCCCATCAGCAGATGAGTGGATTAGAAAACAGTGGTACATCTATACATTGGAATACCATGCTGCTGTAAAAAGGAAGGAGTCCTTAGCATTTGCAGCAGCATGGATGGAACTGGAGAACATAATGCTAAGTGAAATAAGCCAGTCAATGAAAGAAAAATATCACATGTCCTCACTCATCTATGGATAATATTAACCATTATAAGTTGGTGAACAAAAATAGATACAGAGGCAGAGCAGCATCAAACAGACTGTCAAATTACAGCAACAAGGACAGGGGCATTGAGGGGGGGGGGGTGGGTAACAGATCAGCCAAGGGACTTTTGTGCATGCATTTAAGCATAACCAGTGGACACAAAACACTGCGGGGTAGGGGAGGCGGTGGGAAGGGCAGGGGAAAAAAGAGATATATGTACTAATCTTTGTAAAACTGTATGTAATAAATAAATAAAAATTAAAATTAAAAAAAATAAAACTCACTCTTCGATACATCCAAAAAAAAAAAGAGCACCAAGCTTCTTTAAATAAATTCAAATCTCTTGGTCTGAAAACAACAAACATACATTCTAGTTCTTTAGGATGGTGTTAGGATTTGCAAAAGAGTCATCTTGCCTCTGAGTCCAGTAGCAATTTGTGGGTAAAGCTTTTATTTTATGTAACATACTAGGGGCCCAGTGCACAAAAATTTGTGCACTTGGGGGGGTGGTTCCCTCAGCCCAGCCTGTGCCCTCTTGCAGTCTGGGATCCCTTGGGGGATATCCACCTACTGGCATGCCTGGTGAGGGGCTGATGGGTATTTGCAGGCTGGCCAAGCCCCCCACCCAGTGGTGACCCTCACCCCATTGGGGTGTGGAAAGCCTGGGTGAGGGGCTAAGGGCTGTTTTCAGGCTGCCTACAGTCCTTTCAGGGTTTGAGTCTTTACCGGGGTACCTGGGCAGCCTGGGTGAGGGGCTGAGGGCCATTTTCAGGCTTTCAGGCTGCCCACAGCTCCCATTGACCCAAGGTCCCAGCAAGGCTGGCTGGAATCAGGTTTCTGGGGTTTATTTATCTTCTATAATTGAAACACTGTTGCTTTGAACTGAGGCCTAGGCAGGTAAGGAAGCCTCCTGTTTGTTTCAGCTCTGCAGGCTTCTAACAATTGAAACATTGTTACCGTGAGCAGAGGCTCAGCCAGCCTAGGCAGGCAGTTACAACAGAAGCCTGCTGTTTACTCCAGCTCCGTGGCTGCCAGCCTCCATCTTGGCTGGGTTAATTTGCATACAGCCACTCAGACTGGCTGGGAGGCGTGGCTTGGCTGGTGGGCATGGCTTGGGTGTCTGGGAGTGAAGGTCAATTTGCATATGACTCTTTTGTTAGATTAGATTAGCATTCAGTGGCTTTCATAACAAATTATCACAAACCTCATGATTTGAAGGACACACCCTTCCCCCCCCCCTAAATGTGATAGAGGAGAGAAGACCTGCGGAACCAGCTGACATGAGGTCAGGTTGTTAGTAGGTCTGCTTCCCCTTCTGGAAGCTCTAAGGAGGTACCATTCTACATGCTCCAGCCTTTTCCAGCTTCTACGTGGCCCTTCCATTATTTCACCCCTTCCTCCATCTTTGCATTCAGCAAAGTTGCTTTTCTCTGATCATTTGTCAGAGACCATGATGCTGGGAAAGATTCACTTCCTACCTTTAAGGACCCATATGATTTCATTTTGGACTAAACAGCCCAGGATAATCTCCCCATCGGGTCCTTAACTTATTCACATCTGCAAAATCTCCTTTGCCGTGTAAGGTAACATGCCCACAGATTCTGAGGATTAAGAAATGGTCATTTTGGGTCACTGTTCTGCCTACCACCCACATTTTGAGTTTGGAGTGTCTCGTCAACATCAAAGCAATATTGTATGTAAGCCATTTATTGCATGAGGCAAAATTCAGGGTAAACACTTTGGCCAAGGATCCTATATAGTAAAAGGCTAATATGCAAATCGACTGAATAGCAGAACAACCAGTCGCCATGACATACACTGACCACCAGGGGGGCAGGAGCTTCACCACCACCACCACCCCACCGGTGGTCAGTACACTCCATCAGGGGGAGTACCACTCAGCCAGAAGCCAGGTTCATGGCTGGCGAGCACAGCGGCAGTGACAAGAGCATCTACCACCTCTGCAGCAGCACTAAGCCATCAGTGGGACATCCCCCCAGAGTTCCTGGACTGCGAGAGGGCACAGGCCAGGCTGAGGGAGGCCCCCTCCCAACCTAAATTCATGAATTTTGTTTACATCTGATGTTTTATATACTATACAGAGAGCATGTAAAGCCTAGAGAGCAGATGAGACCACTAATAAAGGAAGCATAAATGGAAAGGGGAAAAAAAGGGCCAAGGTCCTAGTTCTGGGGCACAGTAACACTGTCAGATCAGAGGTCACTGTACGAGATAGATAGCTCAGAAAGCGAGTGGAAGAGAAACCTGCAAGTTAAATGCAGTCTCTCATTCAGGGTGATAAGTGGCCCGCTGTTTCATCAGCCAAGTAAGATGACTATTGAGAATCAATCATTGCATTTAGCAAATAACTATCATTTCATTTAAAGGGGTACATTTCAATATATTGGGGATAAAAAGACCAATTTAAAAATGGTGTAAATACATAATATAGTACTTTTGACTAAAATAACCATGTTGTGCATTTGATCTCAAACACTTACTCATCTTCTAGTTGCAAGTTTACAGCCTTTCACGAGATCTTATCAATTCCCCCACTCCCTCAGTCCCTAGTAAAGACCATTTTCCCCTCCGTTCCTATGAGGTTGGCTCGTTTAGATTCTACATATAAGTGATTATCACGCAATATCTGTCTATGACATCTCTCTAAGCATGAGGCCCTAAGAGCCACCCAAGTCGTCGCAAATGGCAGGATTTTCTCTTCCTCTTGACTGAATATTTCTTTGTGTGTTTATAGATACCACATCTTCTTAATACCGTTAGCCATTAATGGACTCTTAGGTTATTTCCATACCTTGGCTATTTTGAATAATGCTTACGTAAACATAGGAGTAAAGATATCTTTTCAATGTCTATTTTCGTTTCCTTTAGATGTTACCCAGAAGTGGAATTGCTGGACCTGAACATTAAAGTGGATTAAGAAAAACATCAGAGGAGAATTGAATTTAATAAGAGGAATCAACTATTTTTTTTTTTGAAATTTCCAGCTAAGCTAGAAGAAATATAGTGACAACTAAAAGAGAAAGGTTTGCCCAGCTGTCGTGGCTCAGTGGCGGACCCTGGATCTACGAACCAGGAGGTCACGGTTTGGCTCCTGGTCAGGACACATGCCTGAGTTCTGGGCTCAATCCCTTGTAGGAGGCAGACAATCAATGATTCCCTCTCATCATTGATGTTTCTATCTCTCTCTCCCTCTCCCTTCCTCTTTGAAATCAGTAAGAAATATATATATATTTTTAAATTATTTAGGAATAAAATGTTGGAAGAATTTCCTTTAGGATGTCAATGTTGGCTTTTTGAACCTATTTGAAACTGTCAGCCTCAGATGAAAGCTCAGAAAGTTTATAGCAACAAGAGAAAAAACAAAGGAGTTAGATATCAATGCCGCTAGACTGATGGATTTAATTCCTGTGATAAAGTAGTCAACACAGCTGAAAATGTGATGGGGAAAAAGAGCTGGAGATTACAGGAGAAAGAAGAAGGTGGAAGCAGTTACAGGAGACAACTAGCTTTACAGTGTTATATGCAAAACTGGAAATTATAAAATTGCATAAAGTGAGCTGAGGAGCATAATAGATATCATTTAGATAAAAAACTTCTACTCAAAACGGGGAGCTGTGCCTCTGCAAAGAAGAGCACTGGGTTAGGAGGATCATCTCGGCTCCAGGCCCTGGTCTGCAACTGATGCCTTAGGAAAGGAACTGTCTTTGGCTCCCCATTGGAGCTACCTCAGTGAGCAGTATGATGTGTTTTCAAATAAAAACAAACACACAAATAAATAAATACGCGTATCTAAATGACCACATAATATCCCTGAGCCTCAGTTCTTAAATCAACAAACAGCCCTGACTGGTTTGGCTCAGTGGATGGAGCATTGGCCTGCGGACTGAGGAGTCCCAGGTTCGATTCCGGTCAGGGGCATGTACCTTGGTTGCGGGTTGCATCCCCAGTAGGAGGTGTGCAGGAGGCGGCTGATCGATGTTTCTCTCTCATCGATGTTTCTGGCTCTCTATCCCTCTCCCTTCCTCTCTGTGAAAAATCAATAAAAAATAAATAAATAAAATAAAATTCTCTTCAAAAAAAATCAACAAACAGCAAGTGCTGGCAAGAATGCGAAGAAAAGGGACCCTCATGCACTGCTGGTGGGAATGCAGACTGGTACAGCCCCTGTGGAAGACAATATGGAGTTTCCTCAAAAAAACTAAAAATGGAACTTCAATTTGACCCAGTGATCCCACTTGTATATCCCAAGAAACTAGAAACAACAATCAGAAAGGATATATGCAGCCCTATGTTCATAGCAGCACAATTTACCATAGCTAAGAATGGTAATCAGCCTAAGTGCCCATCAGCAGCTAGGTAGACTGAAAAACTGTGGTACATCTACACAATGGAATACGAGGCTACAGTAAAAAAAAAAAAAAAGGAGCTCTTACCATTTGCAACAGCATGGATGGAACTGGAGAGCATTATGCTAAGTGAAATAAGCCAGTCAGAGAAAGATAAATATCACATGATCTCACTCATTTGTGGAATATAATGAACAGCATAAACTGATGAACAAAAACAGATCCAGAGACAGAGAAGCATCGATCAGACCATCAAACCTCACAGGGAAGGCAGGGGAGGGTGTAGGCAAGGGGGCGAAATCAACCAAAGGACTTGTATGCATGCATATAAGCCTAACCAATGGACACAGACAACAGGGGGGTGAGGGCATGAGGGGAGGTACTGGGGGGGGGGAATAAGAACATATATGTAATACCTTAACCAATAAAGAAATAAAAACTCAAAAAATAAAATAAAATAAGAAATGGAATAATATCAACTACTTATCTACTTACAGATAACCTGTGAGTACATTGTTGATGGTAAACCATTTGTGTACATGTTGCTTCTAAAAATAAAATCATACTTTTATTCATTCTGCATTGTTTTATTTCTCTAGTAAAATATTGGGCTCTGTCCTCTAAAACCTCGATCATATTTCAAAGTATTGTGAGTGGACATCTCTAGTATCAGAGCTCTTTGGGTAAAATTTACAACTGCTGATGAGCATGTAAAACAGGACACTTCCAGAATCTCCAGTTTAGATTAGAAAATTCTTTCTAATTTGCTTTCCATGAGTAGTAGTTAACATTTCAAATACAATGTTCTTTAAAAAATAAAAACGATATTCTTTTTATTCATACTGAATTTTGACGACTGATAAGTTTTTTCTACTCTTGAGGTTTAAGAAAAGTTAGACATAGACATGTAAACAACATAAGGATAATAATAAGTAATGTTCTAGAAAACTCTTATGCGCAGGAAGCCCCCTAAGGGAGCATGATCCTAGCTTATGATTCACTGCTTATTTGTGGATTAATGAAGGGGATAGGAGTCCTTACAATTTTTTTTCTTTTCTTGACACTGCCTTTCGATTTTTGCCCTGGGTCAGCTCTTCTGAACCCCTGAGACAGAACATTTTCTTTATTTATTTATTTATTTATTTTTTTTATTTCATTGCTTAAAGTATTACAACAAGTGATAGATAAGTATTACAACAGATGATAGATAGATCTCCATTTTTTCCCCTTGCCCTTCCCCCCCTCCTCCCTAACCCCCAGTTTCCCGTGTCCACTGATTATTCTCCTATGCATGCATGCAAGTCTTTCAGTTTTCTTACTTGTATACTTGTTTTGCATATAGAATTTTCATCTATGATTTTAATTTTGAAAGTTTCTATTTTTTTTCTGTAGGAAGTGTATAGAGAGTAGATATATGATGGATAGCTATTTTAATTCAATTAGATTTACAATTCCATCTAAAAGAGAATGTGATAAGAAATGAGCTATAATAAAACAATGTCCTTATTCTGAACTAAATAAAGCAATTCTCATCAACCTTCCATTGCAGTTTATGCTTGTACTTGAGATAATGCAAAAGCAGCAAACAGGATAATCCCAGCTGGCTTCAAGGAAGGACATTCTCACATGGAAGGGAAAACAGCCTCCTGTCTCCGGAGTTCTGCTGAATCTTTATGGCCCAACCCTTTAATAAAACTCCTTCATTGCCTTGTCAAGATCTGCTGAATGAGTCAGAGTCAGAGATTTAGAAAAAAATCTTGCAATGTAGGAAAAGTGAGAACTGTGAGAATTTCTCCATGAATTACATCCATCTCACTGGTGGAAAATGTCCATGATATTATTTTCACCAAGGCAAAGAATGTTGAGAGGTTCTTAAGTTATATTTTTCACTTAGAATTCGACAGTTCAAAGATATCCATATTAATAAAATCATGAATTGGGTTAATAGGTGAAAATATCTAGTTTTTTTAGTGCCCAATGGGAGAATTTTCACATTAGGTCCCAGAGTTAAAACACCAGTGGGAATAAAAACAGGATGATGTTTTTAAACAGATATGTCAATTTGTTTAATTTTCTGTCTTATGTAACAGGGTTTTTTGTTTTTTTTCATATGTTGAATGAGAAGAAAAGCTCAGCCATATGGTAATTGTACTGTTTGGAGTGGAAGCTGAACATTTACACACACATACACACACAAAAACACAAAGAGAATTTTGGAATCTGCATTTGTCTTTCAGGTCTACTCCAGCAGTGGATTAGCTTAGAGAAATTGCCTGTGTCTTAAAGCTTACATGTGACTGGGCGATATCAATACCCGACTCATAGTGTGGTCCAAAAAACACTTAGCAAATGAGGGGATACTGTGACACTGTGAATTCTATTTGACATTAATAGAAATGATTTTTATACTTGGAGACACACTGTGGTTGAATTTTACAGCTTTATGCATACATTGTCTGAAAATCTGAACAAAAAAAGTATACTTACATATTTTGGCATATAAATGTACTTTTTTCATAATTTCAAAACTAAAGGAAAACATTACTTACATGGAACAAGAAACAACTGTATACACTCTACCATTTCACTTTCACCAACTGCTAACCTTCGCACAGTTTGCTTATCATATTATCTCTATTATCTCCCCTTTGTTCATATATATATATGGATGAATACATATATGTACATGTGTATATATAAACATGCACAACACATGTACATACTGTCTATTTATACACAAATGTATACATACAAATATAGGAGATGTTTTAGGGCTACTAACATTTGTTAGACACATCATTCACATTTATCCACAAATATTTTGCTGATGTTCTAAAATTAGAAATATTACCTTTTTACATAATTGCAATTGTATAATTGTGAAATATAGAAAATTTAACATATCGCACTATTATCTAAGTCATAGTTAGCATTAAATTTTTGTGTGTGTGTTTCAGTAATGGTTTATATATCTGAACAGCATCTAACCCAGTGTAAATGTTTAAAAACACACTGGAGTTAAGCGAGTTCCTACTTTATTTCATTCATATTTTGAAGAAAAAGTTCATTGGTATATCAGACACATTTCTCAAAACAATTGTAAAAGTTGAAAATCTTTAAAATTCATTTTACAATCACTAACATACAAACTGGATAAACAAAGCAAACATACATTTATGTGCAAATACACATACATTACAAAGACACATACAGAATATACTTAGGGAAGTTCCTTTATTTCAAGGTTATTTTAACTACAACGTTGGCTTATCCCCAAAGTATTTATTGCTATTCATTGGCAGGTAAATTATAGAGCAGGCCATATAACAAGACAAGAATTCACATTCTTCCCTACAGTAAAACTTCAACCTGGTTTCTTATTTGAAGATTGATATCTGATTGACAGTAATAATTATTTTTATTTTCCTCACACCAGTCTGCTGTGATAGAAAATCATACATATTTGCTACTACATATATTGATCAATTTTGACTGAGCACCATCTACAAAGATACTAGAAGTTTTAAGATAATATTTTCACTGGAAAAAATAATGATAAAAATCAGGGGGGAAATCTTTCAAAATTTAGATAATTTGTTTGCTAACTCAAAAAAGCACAGCAGGATAATTTTTCTCCTTCACCCTCCAATATTATTTTTCCACATTAAATCACTGTTTTATCAATTGCCTTAGTTTTTTTTAATCCTCACGCAATGTCATGTTCACTGATTTCATAGAGACAGCTAGAGCAGATAGAGCAGCTAGAGCAAGGAGAGAGAGAGAGGGGGGGAGAGAGAGAGAGAGAGAGAGAGAGAGCGAGGGAGAGAGATATGGAGATGAGAAACATGGGTCAGCGACCTCCCACACTTGCCTGGGCCAGGAGTCAAATACACAGATTAGGTGTGTGCCCTGACCCAGAATCAAACCCTCACCCTTTTGTCCACACAAGTGGACACTCCAACCAATTGAGCCACACTGCCAGAACCAATTGCCTTAAATTATAAAACATAGTTAGTACCTCATTTACTCATGGATTTAAATATGTTTCTGTTTAGATATGTTTAAATGTGAGGTTTTAAATACCACTAGTTTGCAGTCGCCCCTTAAAAAATTAAATATAATTTTGATGCAGTAATATGTTATCAAAATGCATTGGTTAAATATACTGCTCTTATCCAAGAGTAAAAACAAACATATAAACAAATAAACAAACAAACAAAAAACAACTCCCAAGTTTTCATTACTTTCTATTAAGGAACTGAAGAGTCTAAATTGGGCAACTTTCTAAATTCTTTGCAATTACACCTCTGTAGACCTTGTATTAGAATTTGGATTTCTGCCTCCCAGTGGGCCCTGCTACTTCTAATGTGCAATTAAAGGAAGCAAGGAAACCTTGTTTATACAAATGGAAAGCTAATGAGATGGTACAAATGATGTGAACACGGGATCATTTCAGAGCCACAACTCCACCACTTGATATAGTTCCCAACAGAAGATTAGCTGCAGTCTTCAAGGGCAAACCCCAAATGAAATTAACTTCTCTCCTGTTTGCCCTTTTATGATCTGGGTTGCATGCTAACCTCTTATTATCAGTGCCCACTCCTCTTTCAAAATCATCCCCTTTGTTTTTCTTCAACATTTCAGTAATTATTATTCTATTTACTGCTACTCTAATGTGAAATTATTTAAAAATTCCCCAGTAAACATTCATTATGAATGCAGATAAATAGACAATAGCTCATTTCCCTCCTTGAAACTTAGTTAAGACAGTGTTTGCTTTCAGATATTCCCTAGCCACAGATATAAGATCTTTAAATAATTTTAGAAATCATATAACTTCATTTCTCAAGTTATACACTGAGAACCAAAATATCGAATTAGGCTGCTCTGCCATTTAGCATAAGAACATTGGCTAGAAATGTAAATTTCTCGACTCCCAGGACAGACTTATTTTCACATTCTGACATTCCCCAACATCTTTCTCTAAACTTAATTACTACTATTAGTAAACTGCTTCAGTTTATACAAATAAGGAATAGACATTTTAAAGAAAATATCTAATCTAATAAAAGAGTAATATGCAAATTGACACTCGCTCCATTACACCCACAAGTCACGCCCACCAACCAATCAGGAGCAGATATGCAAATTAACTCAACTAAGATGGCAGCAGCTACGGAGCGGGAGTTGCCCCAGGCAATGGAGGAAGCCAGGGCCCTGTGGGCCCTGAGCTCTACTCAAGACTACAAAGTTTCAATTATAGAAGATAAACAAACCCCAGATACCTGCCAGGCTGGGACCTTGAGTTTCCAGGGGCAACCCAGGCTTCGAGAGGAGGGACCAAGGCAACAAAGTTTCAATTACAGAAGTTAAATAAATCCCAGATACCTGCTTCCAGCCAGGCACCGCAGTAGGGACCTGAACTGTGAAGAGGCTGTGGGCAGCCTGAAAACGGCCCTCAGCCCCTCACCCAGGCTGGCCAGGCATGCCAGCAAGTGGACATCGCCCGAGGGGTCCCAGACTGCAAGAGGGCACAGGCTGGGCTGAGGGACCCCCCAGAGTGCACAAATTTTTGGTGCACTGGGCCCCTAGTTTAGTAAGAATTATTTAGTCCATGTTAAAGAGCTAATACTCACTACTTTTATGTGTACATGTTCCTTTAATCTGATTCTGATTATGAACTGGGAATAAAACTAAAAAGTAACATGGAATTGTCATTATTATTCCCTCCTATGTTTTAAGGAGTGAGAAATTATTTTTAACTTTTTTAAATGTATGTTTAAGAGATGCTAAACCATGTTTTGATGAAATAGTTGTCAGCCGTTCCCTAAGATGCAGTTCTGCCACATTATAAATACAGTGCATGTTTGCTGCAAGCTGCTTGGAGGGACAAACAAAAAGCATGCAACCCTGATTGCTGCCAATATTTATACATAACTAGGTAGCTGGTCACTCTTCCCCAACGGTGAGAACACTCAGATTTTAAAACTCTTTGCAAAGCCAGAGTAAACAACATTGAAAGACAACTTGGTCTTTGCTCTAAGTGTTACCAATTACAATCTCCTCTCCCACTAAGAAATAGCATGGAATTTATAATCTACAGTAATAAAAGAGAAACATGCAAATTGGTGTCACTCCATTTCGCCCACCAGCGAATCAGGATGAGTATGCAAATTAACCCAACGAAGATGGAAGTTAATTTGCATATGCAGGCAAAGAGGGAAGACTGAAGAGGCTTGGCTTTTCCGCTGCAGCTGGAGCCGAGAAGCCTAGCCTCACTGCTGCGGCGGACTGAAGGCCTGGGTCCCGGTGCCAGAGGAAAACCGGCGCTGGCAGCCAGGGGAAGGAAGGCCTGTTGTGCAAATCTTTGTGCAATGGGCCTCGAGTTATATTAGTAATCCTACAAATACGTGTATACCTGGGCTCAGGTGAACCTAGCTAGAGAAATTCTAAATGTAGAAAAAAGACTTTATGCACAATCATGCTCCCTTCAACAGTACAATGATAAAAATGAGAGATGATCTAAGCAAAAATTATAGCATGCTTAAAGTATGAGAAGCACTTAAAATACAGAAAATAGAAGAGAAAGAAATGACTATTTCTCAGAGGATCATACATAACCCAGATACCTTTCATTTTAATCACTCCATCTTGTACACAACAATCTCACATTCTTCTCCCAACAACTACCTGAGTATTACTTTTTAAATTTTACAAAGGACACAGCTAGCTCTCACAGTGAGACGGGAATGCAACCCAAAGTGATGACAAACCACTTATGTCCTCAAGTCATATACTTCATTATTTCTACAGTTTACCTTTTATATGTTTAAATGCTGCTTTATCAAAAATGTAAATACCCTGTAGGTTGCTATAATATCTTTTACTATAAAGATATTAAAAAATCAATAATCTCTCGTAAAAATTACTCTTTATGCATAAAAGTACCGTTTTGAGAGTAAGTTTGATGCCTCACATGACTCTCACTGCAGTAATACTTTGTTTAGTTTTAATAACATTTGCTGTTTTAGAATATTCAGTAAAATGACAGTTCATCACCTACTTTAATGTGTTAAACTATCCTCAGGCTTCTTTCATTTTAGTTTGTAATTTTGCTGAAGTCCTAATTTCATCCATACAGATTTCTCTATCATACATAATAAGCCACGAAATGTTATAAAAATGACTGTTTTTAACTCAGTAAAGACATAATCTATGTATATAAGCTTAAGCAACCAAATGACTAGTTGACCAGTCGCTATGACATGTACTGACCACCAGGGGGCAGATGCTCAGGGGGCAGATGCCCTTGGTGGTCAGTGCACTCCCACAGCCAACCTCCCACTGCAGGCCAAACATCCGTGGTCTCTCCCCTCAGCCAGCTGGTCTCAATCCAGATAGGCCCCAATTGCCAGCCAGACCAAGGGACCCCAGCCACGCAAGAATTCATGCACCAGGCCTCTTGTATTATCATATTAAACACATTACAATCTAATATGCCCAAATATTTTGGGTATTGTTTGTGGAAACCCGGCTGAAAGAAGGCAAATCAATATATAGGTAATGTTTTAGTATAAAAGAAAGAGTAGGGATACAAGCAAGAGAGGGTAGCAGGGAGGGAGGGAGGGAGATAGAGACAGAGAAGAGACAGAAAGGGACAGAGACAGACAAAGGAGAGATATTAAATTAAACCCTCAACAGTGATGGTAGAATTAGATGTAAAGCACAGACAGTGCAGTGTGTCAGCACATAAATGTTATCAAAAGAGAAATGCTATGTTATTAATTTAAGTTTTTTTAACTTTTTAAAGATTATTCATTATAGCAAGTTTCAGAATAAAATTTATAACATTCAATTTTTTGAGTATAGGCTTTTGCCTATTTAGTATTTTTTAAGTAATATGATTACATATAAAACCTCAAACTAATTGACCAATTACTCATTTTGATCATCTTTCTAAATTTTAAAATTTACTAATTTTTTTAAACTGAAGACATTTTCTTCCATATAGCTTTCTTAACTTGTAAAAGTCACATAAATTACTAGACTTTCAATATTTTCATTTCTGAAGAAGGTAGAACTATGGTACATAAAGTTCTTTTGAGAATATTGACCAACATATACTAACAAAATATTAAAAGGCATTTACATATATTTTAAATTTTAATTTGTTTTCAAACTTGAACAATACATTTTGAGTTCTAAATTCATTTAATAAATAGCTAATATGCCTAGCATGATCCCAGGATTTGCT